>CM039511.1:1597312-1864812 GCA_022432975.1 Begonia masoniana
ATGACACAAAAAGCGCTTGTAGTTGGAAATACTCAAGAGGTGGATGAATTTGTGATGACAAAAAAACTCTACCTCGAGAGGAAGACATTTATATGCCAACAAGGTCTGCGTTTAGATTGTTAGAACCTAGAACCACAAATCTAAATCGTGGAATTTGGAGAAAGTATTGTAATAACCTTTTTATAGAAGTCAAGTCTTATGAAATGCAATTGAATAATTAGTTTGATTGATTTTAATATATGTTGAGAAACTCTTCTCATGTGTTGAAAGATTAGTAATTAGTGTAATTTTATAGATTTTATTTAGTTTTTATGATAATATGTATATAGTTTAACAAAATCTCATTAGCATTTGTATAATATACTATGATATTTAATATGATACCACAACACAGATAACCAATTTAACTAGGGAGTACATCGGATTTAACCTTTAATTGTACCTTTTAATTTTTAACAGTTATATAACATTCATTAACTAATGCAATTAATTAGATTTGGTGGGATGGAGGTGTTTTTGTCTTCTATGGCAAATCACTCTCTTCTTCACTAGAGGTTTCCTCTATAGTCATCACTTCATCTTCCTCCTCACTTGAGAAAACAGCAAACAGATTTCATGCACTTTTGGGTCCGATTATTGAGCAGATTTTTAACCAAAGTTTGATGCACTAGATGGCACTTTTAGTACCTTAATTTCAGATGATATTAGCAAATTAAATGGTGCACGAAAACAGAACAAAAAAATTACGTGCTGCAAGAAAGCCAGTCAAAAACAGAACAGATTTTAAAGCTTAATATTCTGGTTTAAAAATTTTCTGCTCGGTTCTACCTCAAGTTAGTTTTTTCTTTTCAAAAAAAAAAAACCAATCTTTTTTTTGAGCTTGTTAATCTTGCTGTTCCTATTTTCTGTTTAGAATTTCTTAGGTTGTTTAATTGTGTTTAACTTCTGTGGTCTGTTTTAACTCTCAGGATCCTCTTCTTGAAGTTTAAAACTTGTTTGCTGATGTTTTGCTGTCTAGAATTGTTTAGGTTGTTGATCATTGAAGCATGTGAGTTCTTAGAATTTCAAGTTGTGTTTCATATGATTTCCTTGCTGATTTGTTTATAAAATGTTAGGAGTTTTGAAGTATGAATTCTGCATTTACCAATCTGTTTTCTGGTGCTTAATTGTAGTGCTGTTTCCATGCTTTAGTTCGTGAATCTGTTTAGTCCATAGGATGTTTTTAACTATGAGTTTAGTTAGTATTCAGAATGGTTTTATTTCTCAAAACTTGAATTAGTTTGCTGTTTTTATTTGTCAATCACCAAAGGTAAATGACCAACCTTAATTGTCAATTTGATTGCTGTTGTTTGCGCTGTAAATCTAGATTGTTTAAGCATGTTAAGTTGCTGTTTTGTGCTGTTTTTCTTTCCTGGTTTTTGCTGTTTTTGCTTTCTGTTTACAGCATTTTGATTAGGATTTTTGCACTTATCTTTGCTGATTTTAAGTGCTAAATGTATGTCTGAATTTGGAGCCTCCTTCGGCCAAGTAATTGGTGTAAATCCGAGGAGCATTGTGTGCTAATTTGAGATTAGTTGTTTGCTGTTTTTCTTAGTCCTTTGCTGAGTTTTCTTGTGCTGTTATGCAATCTGTTCAGGACTTCTTAAAATTGCTTTAACTTGCTGTTATGCTTGCTAAAATTAAATGCATCCTTGATTAGGAATAGCCAACTAATCTCGTGATCTAATTTAGAGGAAATTATGCGTCATCAAAGCAATTTGTTTTGTTTAATTTTATGTTTGCTTTTTTTATTTTGTAAAGCATCTAAAATGTTGTTCAAAAATGTTTTACCATGCTTTAACTTGTGTTTTAGATCTAACCTTTAGAGTTTAGTGCGTGGTCAATTAGTTGAATTGTTGTTGGCCGAGTTAAAGATAAAATAAAAAAAAAATATATTCATATTGTTTTGTCTTCCTACTCCGTAATGAGCATTGGCGATGAATTAGCCGAGGAGTTGGATGAAATTGGCAACGAGAAATTTTTAATCCTAAATTGAAGGAGCCTTCCCTTGAGGACAAATTTTCAACAACCGGGAGGGGATGATGTGCGCCGAGTCCGATCAATCAAGCACAAGCCAAGGTATGTATTTAATTATTTTATCTACCAATTGATTTGTGAATTTGTAGGATTTTTGGGAGTTTTTGTGAGCCTTAAGAACATTGGAGAAATTAAAAATGGCTTGAGGAAGGAAATGGGCGCATGGACAAAAGCTGGGCGCAGCAGAGTGCGCACAAGGAGAGCAGTCGCACGCACGCAGACAGCGACATGGCCGAGCCGTTATATAATGACTTAATGATCAGTTATTCTATAATTAATTGTTCTTAATTCATCAATGAAATTATGTTAATTCATAATTATTATTTATGAAAGACTAAACGCTGTCATTATTAGGTGGGGAATAGTTTTAAAGAAATGCAAGAAAGTTAAGGTAATGATCTAATATAAAATAATTAATACAATTCTATTTTCATGGTTATTATTATTTATTAAATATTTAAATCGCTCTCCAGTCTATCATTTAATTGTACACTTATAAATTGGTGTGATTATTATTTTATTGTAATTAATATCTTCTTCCTTTTCTTCTTCCTGGCGGTATTATGGATGCTAATGACTTCTCTATTGTTAACGCAGGCGACAGCTCAAGAATCATCATCATCGGTGGCGAAGCCCGGCTGCTAAGATTGATGCGAAGAGGTATATATTTCATACCTTTATGGCATCGGAAGCAATTGTGATATGCTAAGGAGGCCCATTACTAGATCACAGACCAAGGCCCATAATCTACTTAACATTTTTATTAATGACTTTGTTTTTCTTGCAGAAATGGATTCTATTGTCGACATCACATGGGAGTCTAATTCGAAAGATATGGATCATCCCGTGCACAGCCTCATTTGGGACACGAAGATGGACTCCTCAATTGGCCCAATGAGAATTTGTCTTCCCGGCCCATAAATTATGTAATTTTATTTTAAACTTTGTGGCAAACTCTAGCTTTCTTGTATGAACTATTTATATTGCATCATGCATTAGATTGAATGGTTAGAAGAATCGACCAACAAAAGAGGAAGAAAGTTATCAACACAGTGTGGATTTGCTTCTTCAACAAAATGGACCCAAATGAAGACTTGGCCCAAAGGAGAGCCCAAATTTAAGGTATGAATTTTGTAGGTACATCAAGTAGTGGCCACAAGGATGGATAACATGAAAATTTAGCACCAATGATCAAGCAAAACAAGAAAAGCACCTCAATCTTTGGATGAAGCACATGGATTGCAATCTTGTCCATTCATCTTGGTCTTCATCAACGGCTCCAATCCTTTCTTCCATTGTCAAACCCTAATCATCCACCTAGATTTCTCTATTTAAGGCATTGCATTGGTGATTGTAGGAACTTTTTGCCATTTTAATGAAATTTCTATTTCCCTAACCGAAGTGTTAGAAGACCTACGGGTATCCTCAATTTTCTAATCTAGTGGAGTAGTCCTCCATTGTTCCCCTAGCCCTCGGGTTGCTAGGTGAACTCTTACCTTTCTCTCACCTCTCTCTTTGAGAGTTTCAAAGGTTGGAGGATGAAAAACTTAGGCTTAACGGCGGTCGATTTTCCCCAGGAAAACGTGCACCCGAGAGCACACGTTAGATAGCTCCCAGGTCCGCCAAGGGTATCTCCATTTTCTACCTCATTTCATGCTCTATTTTTCATCTTCATTTCAGTCATAGATCTCACACAACTTCACCTTTTTATTTTTGTTAGCATTTTCTTCTCCTTCATTTTATATTTCTCCTCGGGTTTGCACTCTACACCATTCATCCGAGCACTTTGCATATTTGTGGGTTTTGCACGGTTCCTTTTCTAAGGGCCACCGTGTCAAATTGCTCTCTAGGAGAGTGGTTTACCATAGACTGTAACCATTCGACTACTCCTCCAAAGCTTTTTTTAAGCAAAATTCAGAGCGAAGTGACGAAAATTTCTTATGGTGGGAGGATTAATATCAATTGGCCCATAGTTTCGAGTTCCAACTGTAACAATGGCGCAAATAAAACAAAGTCTGTGAACTTGAGTGGAAGTGATGCAGTGGGATGCAGGAACGAACGAACGAAACCCTCTTGCAAGAGGAACCAAGAGAAACCCTAGTTTTCTGAATCTTAAATAATAATTGAATAAATTACAAATTCAGAATATAACCTTAAATAAAATAGCCAACTAATTAAAGAAATTAAAATCAAATCAAATAATATATAAAAGAATGCTAATTTGAAGCTGATTTGAAGGCTTAGGATCTTTAAATGATGATTTGAAGGCTTAGGGGATCACCACATCATTCTCCCCCACCATAGAAAAATTCGACCCCGAGTTTTTCGGGTATGCCAATTCATCGTCCGGATAGAACGGAAAGATATGGTGCTGAATGTCCCTCATAGGTGGCAAACCACTCGGCAGCTCCTCAGGAACAATATCAGCAAACTCTTCCAATAACAGGTTGACTTCTCGGGGTAGTTCGGTCATCAAATGCTCTTCACCAACCACTAGAATCTGCCGCATGATTAGTGCATAAGTCTCCTGAGATTCTTTAATCGTCTCCTCCATTTCATGACCCATTTAAGTATTAATAAAGAAAGATCGCCCCTCTACTTTAGAAGTTTTAGGACGGTGCTTTGCTTTCAGAGGAAGTAATGTGAACTTCATCCTGTCATTTGTCAAATTATAAACGTTATCCTTGCCTACATGTTGAGCGTCCACGTTAAACTGCCACGGTTTACCAAATAAAATGTGACATGAATCCATATCAACAATATCACAATACACTTCATCTGTACATTTACCGATCGAAAATGGTACCTTGCAACGTTCTTTTACTTGAATCTTTTCAGCTGGCTTGATCCATCCAATCGAGTACGGGGTAGGGTGCTTCTCTACCGGTAATTGTAACGTCTCCACAGCTTCTTTGCCAATAATATTTTTGCAACTACCACTGTCGATGATCAAATCAAAGAGTCGACTGTTGATAGTGCACCTGGTCCGAAACAATTGATGCTTCTGGGAGCAATCTTCATGCTTAGGAGTAAGCATTAATTTTTGAATCACGAACGCCTCATTTTCCCTCTCTTCGTCCCCCCTCTTCAAATGCCTCTTCGTCACCATCGGGTTCACAGCAAATTTCTTGTTCATGTTCATCCCTATCAACAATGTTTACTGCTCTCTGATTTGGACACTCGTTCGATCGATGACCAGGTTGATTGCATCAGAAACACTTTCCAGGGATAGGTCTCGCATAGGAGTTGGTTGATTTTGGCACTTCTTTATTTTCAGTTACCACTCGCTTCCCAACCGATTTATCTTCTCTCTGTTCTGAGCGAGATGGAATGTTAGAAACTGACTTTTCTTTCTCCATATTATTTTTCTGAAAATCTTCGTTCCCGTAGGTACACCTGTTCGAGTCAAACTTACTGTTGTTGCTCTGTTTCTCTTGGATCATCAGTTCAGCCTTTATCTCCATGTTCTTCGCTTTATTCAGATTTCGTAAAACGTGAACCCCAATTTTATCTCGAATATAAGGCTTCAACCCATCCAAATATCGAGCCACTTGCTGCCCTTCGCTTTCTCGTAGGTCATCCCTTTCTGTCAATTTCATGAATTCAGCTATATAATCATACACAGTTTTCTGACCTTGATGACAACGCTGATACTGTTGGAAAAGGATCTGCTCATAATCAATGGGCAAGAAATCCGCTCGTAGTAACTGTTTCATCTGAGCCCAAGTTCTAACGAGTTGTTTGCCTTCTCAATAGCGCCTGTTTTTTAGTCTCTCCCATCATGCAGAGGCTCCTCCTTTCAATCGGCACGCCAACAACTTCACTTTTTTTTCTAATGGAATCTCCATATATTCGAAGAATTGATCCACTTCAGCAACCCAATTGATGAAATCTTCGATTTTTAAATTTCCATTAAAGCTAGGGATGTCCAACTTCAGTTTAAACTCATTCTCAACAGCAGGATAGTCATGATTATTAAATCTGCCATGACCGCCGCCGAATCTGCCATGATCGCTGCCAAATCGGCCACAACCGCTGCCAAATCGGCCAAAACCGCCGCCTCCAAATCGGCCGAAACCACCGCCGCCATCTCCTTCACGACGACCGAAGCGATTTTCCGTTGTCTCCACCTCTTCTTCTTCTTCTTCATCTGAATTAACCTCATAATCGAGTATAGGTCGTCTTAGATTATTCGCAGGAACAAGTAGTTCATAGCGTTCGCGTTGAGCAATCTCATCTCTCGGACGAACCCTCTCACCATTTCTGTTTCTATTGGCATCAAACCGTAGGGTGTCAAAACGACCAATCAAGTCTTCAAGGCGCTACTCGATACGCCAAAAATTTTGATCGACATTGTTCCCTAAGTTTTTTAGTGCCGCCTCTTGAGCCTCAAATCTGGCTCGCAAGACTCCTACTTCCTGAATTACGTTCGGGACATGATTACTTCATGAACTGGCAATCGCAGACTGAACTGAAAACAGCTCTGATATCACCTTACGCAGCGGGATGCGGGACCGAACGAACGAAATCCTCTCACAGGAGGAACCAAGAGAAACCCTAGTTTTCTGAATCTTGAATAATAATTGAATAAATTACGAATTCGGAATACAACCTTAAATAAAATAGCCAACTAATTAAGGAAATTAAAATAAAATCAAATAATGTATAAAATAGTTCATAAAATTTTTGAATGCTAATTTGAAGCTGATTTAAAAACTTAGGATCTTTGAATAATGATTTGAAGTTGATTTGAAGGTTTAGGGGATCACCACATCAAGAAGCCATTTTGTCTTCTCCGCATCGAAGAACAAATTTATAGCTGTGGGATGTAATAATGTAGCTTTAATAAGTTCGAATACTTACTATGTATGGTGGGTGTCTGTGTCTCTCTACAATAATGAGACGCTTGACGATAGAGAATTTTTCACCTGCAATGGAATCGACTGTTGCCAAACCAATATCCCTGCTGATCTCAAGTTGTTCGACATAAATCTATCGAGATTACTTGTGGAAAGAGAAGAAAAGGATTGTAAGTACGGATTCGTGGTGGATCCATATTGGTTTTTTGACAATATTAGATTGATTTCAGACTTGAAAAATGAGGAATTCTTTCCAGCAGTTCTTGTCTGGATTATTCCAAAACTCATGTCTGATATGATGGAGGTAACCGGGGGAGAAACTATCTCACGTTGGTGTGGAAGTGGACTTGTTAATTCAACCTCATTCGGTGATCTTAGCTCAGTCGTCAATTGTTATTTGCTGGGTGGTTACCAGGGAAATCCTTTCTTCCTAGTGGATGTGAAGGTAACTCCTCAGCTTTTTCTTTTAACTCTTGTCACTCCGAAAGTCACGTGTTATTGGGCTGTGAAAAGACAGCTTTTGTCATCATAAGAATAATCAAGAATTTCTAGACTAGGAGTTTTAGAATTTGGTTAAGAGAAACAACAGAGGATTTGATTCTCGTGGTGTAAAAGCCAAATAACTTTACTTTGATGGGTTATAATCTGACTTTGCTGATTTTATTTCTCATCTTTTTGATGTTTACAGATATTGACGAATGCATGGTTTCAAGGCCGTCTGCTTGTCCATCTCCCCAATCAAACCATTTGTATTTGGTATTTCTCTCTTTTTGCTTCTTTTTTTGTCGATTTTGTTATATGAGTTATAAGCAAACTTATGTACTCGATGCAGGTGTTGTATTGGCAGCCGGAGTGTGCATTCTCGTTCTCGGGTCATTGTGATTAAACAAAGCAGTCAAGAGAAAAAAGAAATCTAAACGAAAAGAAAAGTTTTTCAAAAGAAACGGCTCGATTATTGCTAAAGCAGCAGCTGGGCAGAGGGGAAGTTTAACGTCAAAAAGACAAGGCTGTTCGACTCGAAAGAGTTGGAAAAGGCAACAGACCGGTTCAATGCGAATCGTGTTTTGGATCAAAGAGGGCAAGGGACGGTCTACAAGGGAATGCTTACAGATGGAAAGATAGTGGCAGTAAAGAAGTCGAAGATGATCGACGAAAGCAAGATTGAAGAGTTCATCAATGAAGTCGTGATTTTGTCTCAGATTAGCCACAAATAGCCAAAATTGCCGACTTTGGGACTTCAAGATCGGTGGCTATCGACCAAACTCACCACAACTCACGAATTCAAGGTACTTGTGGGTACTTAGATCGACGAAAGCAAGATTGAAGAGTTCATCAATGAAGTCGTGATTTTGTCTCAGATTAGCCACAAATAGCCAAAATTGCCGACTTTGGGACTTCAAGATCGGTGGCTATCGACCAAACTCACCACAACTCACGAGTTCAAGGTACTTGTGGGTACTTAGATCCTGAGTTTTTCCAGCCGAGCCAGTTCACCGAAAAGAGCGATGTTTTGGAGACTCTATTTTAGCTTCTCTCAGCACCTTCCAACAGGTACATAATCTTCTAATCAAATCAAACAACAATTGTCTTTTGATGCAATTCGTTACTGTTTTGTATTACAGAACAAAACAACAGAAAGGCGACATTATATACTGTTTTGTATTACAGAAAGGAAAGTGGTTGAGGAATTTCATTTCAATCTTTTTATCTCCATTTTTGTTTCACTTTTATTTCTGTCGTTGCTGGGATAAATAACATAATAAACATGGAGGAGGCTACTGAATCGTGTTCTTTTTTTATCTTTTGGGATTTCAGCTACGTTGTAGAAAAGTTTATATTTTATGTCAATGATTTGGATTGATATTGGTTTCATTATTGATATGATTGCATATTATGTTCTTCATTGATCCTTATTATGCATCTTTGCTGCTACAATGGGGAGCCAAACATCATTTGCAATTACCATGTTTGTTCTTGTAGTGAATAATTCGAGTAAAACGGGAGAAAATAATGTCATTTTTCTGCTTTTTATAGCGAAAATGTGATGTCTACATAGATAGACCGCAATCATTCATTCATCAAACGCTTGTGTCGATTACAGTTCTGCTTCTCCATCAACATTTTTGACGCCCCTTCAATGGTTTTTCGCCATGTCTGCGTAATCACAAGCGAGGAAGAAGACAAGAGAAGCAACTGTGTTAAGAGAGTATTTATGACAAACTGTTTCTCTTTTTTCATAATGATCCGATATCGTATCAAAGATTTACGATGTTCTCTCAAATGTAATTTGGAAGACTAACCTTCTCAATGGTCACTAAAATGGACTTGTTTCTGACATCTCTTGCTCTGGCCCTCAGCCTCGACTTCCCCACTCCAAATTTCCTCAGCAACGCAGATTTCCTAGTTGCAGCTGGAATCAACCTTCTTTTCTCCAATAAACTCGTCCCCTTCACCGGGCTCTCGCCTTCCTCGCCGTCTCTTACGACGATGCTTCTCTTCCGGCGTTTCACCACCCTCAACGCTTTCTTTTCCTGCTCTGCATTTTCCGGCCCCAGCTCGGCAAATTTTCTCAGCAGCTCGTCCGAGGACTTCTTAGTGATGTGCTGAACTTTATTATCACAGCTTGAGGAATCCATCGTCGATAGTGGAAGAGAGACGACGACGTTGTTATAAATGTGGGTCTCGTTGACGGGTATGTCTGAGAGGTTTTGTAAGAAGAAATGGACCGTTGAGTTAGGTGGAGAAGAAGACTTAAATTATGAGACTCCAAATATAGCCGTTGGGACTGTACTGATGTTCCCTCTCCCGACCGCCAAATGCGCGGCTTTCATCTTATCTCTGACATGAAATCTGTACTTGCAGCTGATGTTGACATTAAAACTGGATCTTGAAACTTTACATATATAGTTTTTTTAATAAATATAAATATTTTAAACTTGAAATATAATTAAAATCATTAAAATTTTATTTTTTATATAAATAAATTCATATAAATAAATCGCAAAATTCACCGTTGTATTTTAATTTTTATAATAAATTTATTTATATGTCAATTATTTTTTTTCTGAAAAAATTTTTTCACGTAAATTTAATATCTCATATTATATTTTTTTGTTTTGCTTATTGTTCGATTTCTGTTGTAATTTTGAATGGAGAGAAAAAAAAAAAAAGCAATGTTTAATCTAAATCACATTGCTAACCTACTTCTTAAAGCTTCATAAATAACTAAAGTGATCCTAAAATTAAGTCACGATTCAAAACATGACCTACAACAGCAATAGAATAGGAACTAATTTAAAAGAAAGCATTCAACTAAACAAAGATTATGACTCCACGTCACTGTTCCTAAAAACTGAAAGTGGCGGGTGCTAGCTGAAATCGATCTGAAAACCGAGAGTACGGCATTCGAGATTTCGTAAGTTTACCTGCAAAACAAGAACTGGAATTAGAAGTGTTCAAGCAGGAGATGATTGGTTTTTTCAAGAACAACTTTTTTGGTTTAGTTGGCTGATGTTAGTAGACTAAAAACGGTGCAATTACCGAATCAAACTATGATTATGCATGCTTTATTTCTTTAACTCTAGCCTTGGCAGATGTAGACCGAAATTGGGTTTAAGAAAAAAGCAGTGTCCATCACAAATGGAAGTAAAGCTGAAACCAGAAAATTGGTTCACTCTGGTCTGATTCTCTTCATTTGAGTTTAATTTGGTTATCTAAAAAATTATGAAGTTCAAGAACCAAACCAGACTGAACATGTTCGGATTGTCAGGCGAAAATTCTCATCCAAATAGCGACCATATTCATAATGGATTAATGGACTACACTAGTGGCTAAATCATTCTTTCATCTCAACCATTTTCTCTAAATCGCCGTGAGATTAATAAACGATCCAAGCCCGTTTAGTGGATGGTTTTTTTCTAGTGTTTTAAAATGATTCAAGAATTTACCATAACAGCAATGCCTGTTTCGCAGAATTTTGGAACACAAATGAGTCTGACCATCTGACCCTCATGCCCTGCATTTCAAAGGAAATATTAATTAGCCATTAATCTAAAACATAATGAACCTTTAGCATAATATGAGCTCACACGACAATACCTTCAATTAGGCGAGTATCATAGGTATCTTGATTACCAACGAAATAAACATGAGGACAATCCTCAATCAGGAAAGGATCCTTATCCGTGAAAGGATAACAGCCTGAAAAAAAAAAAAAAAAAAAAAAAACATCAAAAGACAAATAATATATTACTAGTATTTCGTTGTAATAATGAACAAGCAAATCACTATCATCTGTTAGCAGCTTGTGATCGATGATTCATGCGAATAGCATAAAAGTATGAGACATGGTGAAACTTAATAATTCAGACCAAGAGTATTTGGAGCAGTGGGAGCCAGATGCCTCCATTTCAATGTCATCTCCATAAATTCAACTTTATCCTTTGCCACTGAGTATTTTGCCAGATCGTCTATGTTCTGACCTGATGTTCCAAGAAACCTGAAACCAACCGATAAGATTGAAAACGAAGATGACTCAAAGTCGCACCACTTAATGTGGTTTCTAACAAGTTTACATGATATTTTTTTTATGAGAAATTTTACCTGATATTATCAATCTCGAAGGAATGAGGATTTGTACAGGATCTGAAAGTGTTATAAGCTGACGATCCAGGGAAAAGGCATTTATGCAGTGGCTGAGAAGATAAAGGTTTTTACTTTTTAAGAAATAATTAAAAAGAAAAGGCTTAGGTAGCAAATTATAGTTCATACTTCCAAGGACAGAGAATAAACCTGCTGAGGTAAAGAAAAGTTGGTCGGATCACTTGCACCAGGCATGATGTCCACAGGTAAACCAGCAACAAGCTAAACAGTTGACAGAGAAAAAAAGGGCAGGAAAATTAATAATTGTGATGTAGGGAAAATGTTAGAAAGAAATTAAATAATATAAGAACACCTGAGTCAACAAGATATCCAGTTCGGTGATAGGCTCAGACAGCCTTGACTGATCTTTACTAGCCAAATTCTACAGGAAAGGATCCAAAAAAATGAGCTACCATCACTTATAATAAAAATGTGGACAAGTTGAAGAATCTATTTTCTTAAACTCAATAAATATAAAACTAAAAAAAAAAACAAGAAATCCTAACTTCTCTTGATCGAATATATTTACATTCATCAAAAGTTTCCTTCACAGCTGGTCTCCCATATGACTTCTAACAAAGATTCTATGATTTCCACTTTGATTGCGAATTCAAGAATCATAAAAAACAAAACAATAACACGGTATTATAGCGGTGGGCAAAGAAAATGTAGGATGGATTGTGCTGAACGGAATGAAATCAAATCTACCTGTCCATTAAGAAGCCCACGAGATATTTCAACAGAATTTCCAGCAATTACAAGCCGAACTATTTTTGATGCAATACCTTGTTCCTGCTTGATTGATAATCAGATATGGTTAAGAAGTTGAAACACTAATTTAATGAGATTTTTATTCACAATGGAAAAGCATCACAGGAATGATAGTTTGAACCTTCTCATCCCCTAAATGCCCAGTTAAATAATCAACAAGAAGCTGAAACTGCAAGGGGTTAGAAGTGCTACTACCAATGCTTAGCCCTGACACAATGACAACATACTTGTCTTCCCCTAGAAGCAAAATTATGAATAAAAAATGAGACAGATTATAGAAATAGCAATGCTGACATTATATGGAAAAATCAAGTGAATTCAAAGGAGAATGAAATGAAAAGGATGGTTAGAAAACAAAATAGCAATATTGCACTAGAAAAGAACAGATCCATACTTAACGTATGAGGCATTTCTATCTGAGATGGTAGTCCGGATTCTAAGACATCTAACACCAAAAAGTCACCAGCAGAAGTTTCCTTTCCATGCAAAGCAACAACAATCCCTGCTAAAATATTACAATCATGCCCCAATTTCTTTGAAAAACAACAAAAATTTTGTATGAAAAGTGAAGCTGTGCTCTACTGAAAATAAATGAGCAGTTCAGCATGCACGCAAATTAACAAAAGAAAAGAAATTAGATCAATTTTGAACCGACAAAGATCAGGACGTTGGAAAACAAAAGTTTTTGAAATTGAATTTTGGCAAAGGAAAAGCATTAATGAATAGTTCTTCATTCATTTCAAGGTAGTACTTTGTTTTGTTTTTGTCAGAAATACAGTGACTTCTATTACAAACCTGTTACAAATGTCGATGGTGAAATCATAGTTCCAGAAAGCTTCACTCTTCCACTTTCATCTTCCAAAACTAGTTGATCATCAGGGTGCATAAAGTTATGTGGCTTAACTAATGGAGTGACTGATCTCTGGAAAATTTATAAAGTATTGGAGTTACAAAAATCAATCAAATTTTCAAAAATAAAAATTAAAAAATGAAACAGTTGATGTCTTGTTGAGAACCTCTTTTGAATACTCGTGCAGAATTGTGGGCTTGAGTTTCATGTGCTTGTAAATGGTTCCAACTATGATACATTCCTTGCCAGCTTCCAACTCCAGCACAGTGCAGACTGCAACACAACTAAACATGTCAAACTTTCTGAACCGCTAGAAACTCATTTCCCACTTTTTTTAGTCATAAAAAATATGATTAGATAGTCGAATACTCACAATATGCAAAGAGGAACTTAAGGATGACAGGAAACAGGGATTACTATTAGCATATTTTGTTACTAATGATTTTAATTTGAAGAGCCAGGCCGAGCATAAATATTACAACCCAAAAGCTCTTCCGCTTAATTTGTAGCAAATTTAAGCCTTTAGTTTAAATTATCCTACTTTATAGCTGGGACAGTAAATGAATTAACCACAGAGAATCTCCATCAAGGAATCAAGTAAAATTCGCACCGGCAAGAGTCGAACGCAAGAAAAAAATACCAGGAAGATGGGGTTTCCAGTTAAAAACAAGGGAAGAAAGGAGCGCTCTCATAAGCTGGAGACGCGCAAAGTAAATCTGACTGTACTGCTGACCCCTGTACTCCTCCTTCTGAATATCATATTTCTCGTCCTTCACAAAAACCATAAATTTAGGAAATTTGTATTTGTTTCGTATAGAAATAACACAAGCTCGGCTAAGAAATTCAAAAAAAAATTAAAAATTCGTTAATTTTGCCTACTAAAGAACAAAAAATGAAATAAGAGGATTTCGAGGTCGCGATAGGGGTAGATTTGCAGATTTCCTCGAGTTTTCTCCCACTTCCCGCTCCATCTCTTAGCAACCAAAACGAACCAGAAGAAAACAACAACAAAAAAAAGAGGGGAAGAAGAGAAGTAATCAGGTCAAGACTTACCAAGGATCTGTACGAAGATTGCAGTCGCTGAAGATTTTGCTCCGAATCTATTTGCATCGCTTCCATGGCGGGAAAAGAAAAAGGTAGGAACTTTAGCTTTTTCGCTCCTCTTCTGCACTGGCTTCTTTTTTACTCTGATGCCAAATTATCAGCGTAACAGTCAATTTGAAGTAATCTAATCTCTTTTTATTTTTAAGTGTTTTTTTTTCAATTTATTTCTCTCCTTTTTTAATTTTCAAATAAATTTTCATCTATAAATTTTATTTTTAATTATCGAGATTTTAACCGCTATATTTAACATTTACGAACAATTAGATAGATTCAATGACGGTCAATCAACTTCCGACTTACGAGCCAGCTCAGGTTTAATTACGACTACAATAGTTTTCAAGACCATATCTATGTTTTCATGAATGCATCTGACAATTTTAATTTTTTTGTTAGGTTGTTATATTTCGACGCTGAGTTAAAAATGAAACTGATCTACACGTCAACTAGATGGTATGGGACTTGGTCGATACGGAGGTCCGTCAGGTTCGATTAAGGTCAAGTTTCAACGTGTAAACTTAATTTATTTATATTAAAAATAAATTACCTATAAATTAATTTACATTATGAAATTGGAGAAATTATAAAACATGCAAAACATGTATAATTTATTAGATTATTAAACATATCCCATCAATAATGCAACTTCGGAGGCTTCTACCTTCCCTTTCTCGTTTATCCAGATCGACTCCATTTCCCCGTCCAGGAAGGGGCATCGCTAATGGCGTCAGTACGAGGCTCTGTCCCCAACGTTTCTGCAGTTCGCTCGCGCTCTTCCTCACTGCCTTCTTCAATTACATCTACTACGATGGTCTGCTTCTCCAGGTCGCGGGATAGTTGTCGTCGGAGCTCCGGTGGTGCTTGGAGGCTCCGCCGCTCGCCTGTTTATAAAGCAATGGTTCAGCAGGCTTCACAGGGAGCTTCAGCGACTTATGCTAAGGATATGGAGAGGCTTTCTGCTAAAGAATCGCTTCTCCTTGCTGTGAGTGAAAAATTCTTACTCGGAAGTTTTTTTAATTTTAGATGCCTGAATCACTGTCTTGGCTAGTTGCTCGATCTACGAGAAGGAAGGCATATATTGTTCAATTCTAGTTATTAACTTATTGTAGTGCTGCTAGTTCGGGTTTGAGAGGGATGTTTCAGTTATTTAGCTTAATTCTACATAGTTTTTGGGAAATCGTTGAACTAGTTCTGATGCAGTGAGCTTCATTTTAAAAGTTTCAAGCGTGGAAAAGCAATAGAAAAACTTAATGATGATAACTTAATAATCTTGTACCTCGGAGACCTTGCCTTCAAATAATATATTTTTATTGAACTACTTTTCTTTCTCTTCCTCCTCTTTTCAAGTAATGCACTATTCTGTGGATAATGGGAACAGTACTTGTGTGTCTGTTAGTTTATTTTTACTTTGCTATCGTTACATGTTCTGGTTATCCTTTGATTGGATAATCATTACTTCAGTTCAAAGATGCTGGGGGTTTTGAGAATTTAGTTACTGGGAAAACAACAGAAATGCAACGGATTGATGTGAATGAAAGGATAACTGGGCTAGAGCGGCTCAATCCAACTCCTCGGCCAACAACGTGAGTGGCCTTTTAAACTAAGCATGTTTTTCACTTTTATTTGTTTCTATTAGTTGTTTATCTCTTTGTTCCGCAATTCAGTTCATCCTTTTTAGAAGGTAAATGGAATTTTGAATGGTTTGGATCCAGTAGTCCGGTTCTTGTTGCTGCAAAAACCATACTTCCGTAAGTTCTGGTTCTATTTTCGTATTTCATCTGGACAAATATTATCTTACTGTTCCATTTAAGAGCGTATGTATTGTAACAGGAGATTCCCATCCACTTTAGCTAAATTGTCAAAAATGGATGCAGTGGTCAAGAATGGATATGCAAGCATTTCAGCTTATTTGATACTTTTGAATTCGGTGATCAAGATTTGAATCCCACTCATGTCTTACTTTATATGCTTGTGCAAATATATCCACTAAACATGTTTTATTACAAGCTCATTGCTTAAGGATCTTTTGAGCATGTTCATCTTAAAATATCCCTGAAGTCCTTTGGCATTCTGATAGAAAGAAAATATGGATAGTAGATTACTATTTTGTTATTGTAGAAAGCAATTAGTTCTTCTGAATTTATTAGTGCATGAATTGTTTCTCACATTTATACGGCACTTAAGGCCATTTTATTATTGTCAATTTTTTAATGACTACTGTTAGTTGTACTGGTAAAATGAAAGTTGTGACAAAAATAAGATTTCTTTTCAATAAATTAACCTGTCAAAAATAATTTATGGAATTTAAATGTATGGTAAATTGTAATACTTAATTGGTGTTTCTGTATCAAATTACATAAAAATATATTATGATAATAATATTAATTTTTAAAATCTGCATCTTATCGAAAATAATTTGAATCAGGAAAACAAATTAAATAAGGTATATAAAAAGTAAGTAAATGTATTTGGGGATTTATTTTAAAAAGGAGAGAAGATTATAAAATACTACAATATGAAAGTTACATTTTTCTCGTTTTTGAATATTTTGTTGATTACTAGTAAAAATTTCACTGTCAAACACTATTTGAGCGACTAATTTAATAAAGAAGCACTTTTAAGTACTTAGTAATCCCAGAAGGGGCCTTAAGTTTGTAACTTAACAACATATTGAAGAAGCATAGCATTTAACATCTTCAATTGCTTGGTGTAATTGTGAATTCAACTGAGGGGCTTATAATATGAAGTTTCTCTTCTAAAATGCAGATAGAAAATAAAGTTACTTTCTCCAGCAAGCTTTCCATTGAGGGCCCACTTCGATTGAAAGAGGAATATGTTGAGGCAACTTTTGATGCACCAACTGTTATAGAAGAAATGTTGCCAGAACAACTTAAAGGTGCACTTAGTCAAGCAACCAGTGTGGTGCAACAGCTTCCTGCTCCTATTAGGGATACTATTGACAGCGGGCTAAAAGTTCCTCTGAGTATGATACTAATTTATCACATTTTTATCTTGAACAGCTCGGATGAATTTTCACACCCCATTCAAAAATCTTGTTGGTTAATACTTGCCAATAGAGCTAAGTAAAAATGGATGGAGCCAATAGATTGAAATCAAAGGTTCTACCCATTGTTGCACCTTTCCTTTCGTGTTTCGTCAGTCATCTTTGGTCTGGATTGGATAATGATGATTCTGACATTATATGTTTATTGGATAGTTGCATGTTCTTCTTGTCTCTCCTAAACATCATGTGGTACTCAATTGATCCTTTAGATCAGATGAGCTATTTGTTGAGATTTCTGAAAAAATTTCTGATGTCACCATCATTCATTTAGAATGCTTCAACACTCCCTGTGAGAAATGCTTCTTTTACACATTCTATTGATAAATTTTATGTTGGTTTAAAAAAGAAATGGTGTTAACAGTCACTTCAACTTTTCCAATACAAATGAGTTGGCTTTTTTGTATGTGGGATGCTAGAGATTTTCGTGATAATCGTGAATATTCCCTGAACTCATGAATATCCATGATAAATTTTATGTGGCATTTTTCCAATACAAATGAATTGGCATTTTTCCACTTGGCGTGCTAGAGATTTTTGGTGATAATCATGAATAATCCTAAACACCATAACACCAGCTTATGTTGTAGAACTTTTGGCATGTGCATATTTGTGACATTTCTACAATGTATTGCTTAACTTCTAAAATTGCTGTGGTTTGGTGTTTCTTCATCTGCCTTACGCTTGTCCAGTGATATTGTTGTTTGAAGCTGTTTGTGAAAGTTTTGAGTAGGCTACATTGAAATCATTCATTTGAATTGAAGTTGCAGAAATTTGATAAAAATTACACAGATATTTCAAGCAGCACCTTTGAAAATTTTAAATTGTAGTTTTCAGTATTTCATTTCATAATTCATCTGCATGAGATTGGCATTCTCTTTTTATATGTTGTGTGAGTTTACCCTTGGAAACACTCTGTTATATTGACATTGAAGGGGATGAGATGTTTTTTTTCAAGCGTTGACAATTGCTTATAGACCACTTTAGCGGATAAATTATGATTATGGATGAAAACAAGTCACTGCCAAAAAAGGTAGGTTTGCAACCATTTAAAAATTAATAGTAACAATAATTAAAATAAAAACTTATCTTGTTCTTTCATTGTTAGGTTATCTTTATTACGTTAATTATTAGCCATGCACTTTTTAACTTTCTCATACCGAATCTGTTTTAACCTTTATCTTTCGTTTTTGCAGGTGGAACCTATCAGAGACTCCTCATGGTTTCTTATCTTGATGAGGAGATACTAGTAAGCTTTTTGGCTCTTCAATTATACGTTTGTTTTGAAAAATAGAAATTTACTGGTATGTTACTGAGTTGCCAAATGAGCTGTTTGAATTCTTATACCATTGCTTCAGAGTCTTAGTTGTAGCTGGAGGTTTGATACCAAAATTACAATTTTAGGAACCGTATTTCAAAAGGGAAAATAAATCCTGGTTTTACCTTCTTTCTTCATATTTTCCGATCCCATTAGGACCTTAGTCATTAGAGATCGTAACTCCCGTGTTTCAGGGCGTGCCGCAAGAGGCGAACATCATATATTACATTATGCTTGGTTCTTCACATAAAGTAGTATTTCTGCTGCAACTTTAATTATTTGGTCAATACTGATTGCTTTCTGCCGAATTTCGAGCAGATTCTTAGAGGTACTGATGGCGTTCCAGAAGTTCTCACGAGGTTGGACGTCCCACCATCTCCTTTAGCGCCAATCGCAGAGTATGAAAGCTAGAGATGTCTTCCTGTAAGATAATTTATTTCTTTTACAGTTGCCCCAATCTTCAATGCCCTATACGTTATAGTTTGTTATATGACTTTTTCGCCGAGCATTATCGGTGTCCAATTCTTGTAGTGTATCCCCTTAGTCTTTGGAAATGGATGGTTTTTCTTTTATAATCTTAAAACAAATGATTATGCCCTATTTGTTCCTCTTAGTCTTTGGATCACACAATTCTGTTAAGAAATTTAAATTTAATTATTCAATTCGAATGGAATTAAAATAGTTTCTGCATTATAGTGTAGAATCCAAGGATTCGTGTGGAGCAATTTAGAATGGCAAAATGGCAAAATCTATGATGGCATGAGTTTGAATTCACTTATTTTATCTGACTATTCATATCATGTTGGGAATTATGGGAATTACGTGTCCAATAAGCAAATATAATAAATTATAGAACATATAAATAAATTTATATTGATTAATATTATATTTGTATTTTAGATTATGTTTTATAAAATTTATAGAAACTTTCTTGGTTATTTATGCAATATATTATATAAAAAGTAATAACTAAAATAAATTCGTGACTTATATTTAAAGTATGGAATCTTCAAATAATTTGTAGTCATAAACTTAGTTTATCTCATTAAAAATGTATAATTATATTATGATTATATACGTAGTGATATAAGATAAATATGTTTTATATAATATGATTATATAGGACTGAGTTAGATAAAATTATATTATTCTGATAATTGATGTTAAATATAAAACAATTAGTTTTGTCATAATAATGATCATATATGTATAATTTTAATTTGTTGTATTTAGTAGACTCTTATTTTGTGTTAATTTATTTTTTGATTTACTCGGTAAAGTTTTGTATGAATTACGATTCATAAACCTTGTATTTTGAGAATGAATTAAAAATGAATAGTTGAGAATGTTAATTTCGATACAATGAAATTCATTTATATAGATTTCTTTGTTTGTTAGTTCATAGATCAAATAATTAGCGCGTAATTCATAATAGTTATGAATTAATTATTTAATTAATAACTAATGATAGTCAATGATAAAAATGTAATTTGAGAGGTTAACGAATTATAAATCTAGCTCTATTACGAATCTAAATGGATGATTAATATATATGCAATAACTATATTAATGGACATTATTTTGAGTAAATATACTCTATAGTTTTGAGAGTGTAACTCTAAATATTTAGTGAAATTTCTTTAGAATTAATAATTATGTTAATTGATATAAAGAATTTATATTAATTAATGAAAATTATTAGAGCTTAAAACTATAGGTCTATCAGTTCCTTCGTTACCTTCTATCATTATTCGAATAATAGAAAAAATAAACAAAAGAAATTAAATAATTAATTATTTAATACACTCATTAATAAATTTGTTATTTTTCGTTTGATGAAACAATTGAATAATTGCTTATTCAATTAATTAACAAACTTATAAAATTGCTTTTGAAAACTGTTTTCAAAACGGTTATACTAAATTTAAGTTGATGTCAAAGAGCTAACCGTTGAGTCATGTGCCATTTTTTTTTTTTTTTTATTTCCGTAACAACTTTTTAAATGTTAAGATAACTGTTACGAAATCAAAATTTCAACTTAAATGAGAGATAAATTTTGTAATTGTTTTTTAAATGTTAAGTTAACATTTACAAAATCAAATTTAAATTTTAAATAGAAGATAATATTTAGTAACCGTTACGAAATTAATTCCATATTTAAAATTAGAACTGATAACCTCACTATTATGATCACGAGGTTGAATAACTCTGATATAAATAAATCGACTTTTGAGTACATATCTGTGAGTCTCCCGTGTTAGTTTTAGAGAGTCGATCTCTAAATCTAAATAGATCATTTCATGTGTTGAGAATACAATCTATCGTATATTGAGTGTGATCTTATTTTGTTTATCACGCTCACACATGTTTATATGAGGTGAGAAGGATTGACGGAGAAGATCGAATGTTTCAAAGGCCGAGACGACCGTTATCAAGTCTCCATGTTTCTCATACTTGTGTGAAAAATATTTTTTCTCAATCCCTTAGATTAGATCTAAAATAAAAATCAAATTTTTAATCACATATAATTATTAAAATATCATAACAACGATCCGACTATGTTCATAATAAATTATTTTTCATGACACATAAGTTTCGCACGTTGTTAGTGTTGTGAACACTGATAATTCCACCGTGCGAGAAAACCCTAATCTCCAACCGATCACACGTTTATGAGCACATTGAACTATCTAGCAAGGTTGTCGTATTTTAATTATAATTGCAATGACTTTTATTCGAGGAAGAAATATTTTATATAGTTGGTGTGTGTGTAAACTCTCTTGAATTAAATATGCCTATCCTTTGCTTCTCTATCTTAGGACGGTCATTCTGTGTCTTCCCTTGTAATCCTGCTTGGAAATGATTAGAGTAACAAAGTAGACATACACCCAATCTAAATGTTTGATATAAATATTTTAATGATATATTTTACATTGTTTGTTAGCTACTCATCAAAAATAGACTCGTTATTGCGTCGATTAAAACTATGTCGATAGAGATACGAGTGGAAGTCCTTCGAATTGTTGTTGTTGAGGGTGATTTATTCAGATTGGGAATTTTGTAGTTGGTGTTGAAGTCATAGTATATTCCCATATTTCATTTAAAATAATTGTGAAATTGTGTAAGTAGATGGAATTAATATTGCAATTTGCTATGAAAAAAATCGTCTTTCGTGTAAAATTCAAAGTCATTGTTAATGTGAAAGTTGATCAATATACATTTATTATTCCTGACTTATAAAAATTCAAGTGGTTGATCATTCAAGGAATTTGGGCAAGCACTCGTATGATTTCAATATTTCAAAGCAGAAGCAAATCGGAACGGACGAACGTATAATTTCCGAGCAAAGTTTACAATGATCAAAGAAAATTACGGCTTAATCTCGAGGAGTTTTTTTGTAAAGTCAATTACTATGTACCTGGAATTAAAGCTAAAAGTTTATCCAAAGTTGGGTGTTGAATAAAACTTTGGAATCGTGACAACTTCATTTGTTGGTGAAATTATGTCTCGAGGTGTTTTTAATTGGTATTACGACTCATGGAATACCACTTCCATATAAAAAATATACACTTGATTCTTGCAAGATAAGCAATTTAATTTACCAACTAATGTCTGACCAACGTGTTCTTATTTATTTGGATTTCCCCAACAAAATAAATAAATAAATAATTCAGTCTAAATTTTTTAAAAAAAAAAAAACAAATTATATTAAGAAAATAATATTAAATTTGTTTACTTGTGTTTTACATCCAAATGGAACATACAGAAGAAACTTCAATTTCTTGTCATACTTGCTCCACCTCTGCATGATGTAGAGTAGTAGCAGATCATCTGAACTCAGAGGAGAGAAAGAGAGAGAGATCAGTCTGTCTAACTCCTCGAAGAGAATTGTGAGAGAAAACCCAAGAAAATTGAGCAAGAATGAAGTTGAGAATCAAAGATTCCACCTCTCATCGATCATGGTTTTATGGTTTCTGTGAAAATTTGCAGCACTCTCGTCGACTGTTCTCAGCTCTGCAGAACAATTCCGGCTCGAATCAGCTTGTTAGAGACGAAGAAAATGGAGTCCCCTCGAAGCAATGAATCTGAGAACCATCCAACGACAACAATGGAAACTCGCTATAATAATCTTGAATAAACCCTCCTAACTCAGACAACCCACTCAAAAACCCTCCTGAATTCCACATCCCCTCTTCTTCTTCTTCTTCTTCCTTTATCACTCTCTCTCTCCCTCCCCACGCTCTCAACTCCACCTTCCCCGATTCTTCTCTTTTTCTACCCTTTTTCAGGCACCCATTCTCCGTCGGTTTTCCGGTGAGCCTCTGCACTAGTTCCTTGAAGTTCGCGACGTCGGTCTTGATTATTTCCGGCGCAAATACGTGGATTATGCGAATTTTGGGCCTTGCTTTGCATATTTTGCGTGAATCGTTGTGCATGGCTAGACCTGGCTGTCTTCTAGAATGAGACAAGCATGTCTGTTTTCTGCTCATCATCTCCATAACAAACAACAAAAAACTCAGACAAATAGAGAGAGATTAATGGAATGGAGGAAGACGGTAATACTTATATATAGGAGAGAATGATGTAATATGGTTTATTTTAAGGCATAGATGATGATCCAAAAGCTTAAACAATCACAAAAATCTGTCATTTGGGTGCAGGGATTGGATCAGTCCTACTCCCACCACCAAATTAATAATTAACGTTAAACGCTTTTTAAATAACATAATTTTTTGGTAAATGGGTAGACCATGATATTATATTTCATATAATAATAGCAATAACAAAAGGGAGCGTTGAATTATGAGTCTGAAAGGATTTAGATTGTAGGGTGGTTGGATGGAACTGAAATCTAAACACGCATTTAGAAAACCAAAAATTAGGGTTTTTTGAATCTTCAAAACACGTGCATTTAAGTTCACACAATAACTTGTTCCAGACTCTTTTTGAAATTAACGTTACTAAATTAGTATTTAGTTCACACTAACTAACTAAATCATTTTGTATTAATAAATAATAAGCCTCTCGTTTATGGCCTTACGTTGAACGCCATGACCTAAACTAGATCGGGAATGTTTAACGAAAGAAAATCATTATATGTATATTAGAATTTGACGTGTTGTTCGTTAATTGATGAACAACTATAATAATACATCAAAGTATAGTTATAGTCGTATATATACATATCAGCCTTGAGGGGGGCATCAACATAGTTGGATTTTAGTGATATATCACTACTTAATTTTTAAATACTCTCTCTCTCTCTCTCTCTCTCTCTCTCTCTCTCTCTCTCTCTCTCTCTCTCTCTCTCTCACTGGGGAGAGAGACATTGACATTAGACAGTGGTTAATCTTACGTAAACACTACAGTTGTATTGAATATTTCCATTTGTTCTCTTGCCCACTGAAACGACTGCTTGCTATGTCGTTTTAAACAAGGACAAGTCGGAAAGGAGGATGAAAAGATCTGGTACGGTTCAGGCCATGGTAAGAATATTCTCGATCATAACAGTCTGATTTTCACGTGATAACACGTGTGACCTACAGATTCACACGAGCCTCGTGCCGGCCGGTTCACCCACGCTCACAGACTAGTTCGTGCCATGTGGGCTATACGTTCTGTTTGATGTCGCACTTAGGCCACGTATGATTTATGGATGACACATTATAGTTATCATCGTTATAAAGTTTGTTAAGGTCTTTGGATTTAGAGTATATAAAATAAGACGAGATTTTTTGATGAACCAAATGCAAAAGTACCATTACAGATTATGTAACGTAATGCACAAATAGTAGTTACACGTTAAAGTTCTATAAAAAAGTTAAAAACGAGTGTTTTTGGGATTTGGCAGCCCAAAAACATAGACATGGGTCCAATGGAAATATACCTTGTAAACAAAAGGACACGTATAAAAAAAATCACAATCGTGTCGCCGCGGACAGTATGCCACGTATGATTTGTGGCAATTGTATTCAGAACCCACGTGGCTACACGTGTAACAATGTAATGTAGTCAAAAGGGTGGGATTCTCACGACGTGTTCTCTATCCAAGCCTTCTAAAAATCTATAAAAACCAAATCAGTCGAAGGTCTACGTACAGTCGCAGTTTAGCGGTACAGCTGAATCTCGAAAAGGAGGAGCGAAAATGCAAGGAGCAAGAAACAAAAAGGAGGCGGTGAAGGAAAGCGCTGCAAACATGGCGGCGTCTGCTAAGGCCGGAACGGAGAAGACCAAGGCCTCAGCGCAGGAGAAGGTCTTAAATCTTAAAACTGAAATCAAACAAAATTTTGCAGGATATAGAATAACAGCAATGGAAGTATTTGAAAATGAAAATGGTGGGATTTTTCAGGTGGACAAGATGACTGCTCATGATCCACTGCAGAAGGAGATGGCGACCGAAAAGAAGGAAGAGAGGAAGCACATGGCCGAGGTCGACAAGCAGGAGTCGCGGGAGAGTAACGCGGCTGCAAGGCAAGCGAATACCAACGTTGGGGCGACGGGGCCGCACACGACCGGCGGAACTGGGACCGGAGGAGTTCTGTAGGTTTACAGAGTACAGTGTGTGTATCATCTGGGTTTATTAGAGTCGGGTCAGGTTGGTTGAATTGTGTCGTCTTTAGTTTCGGTATTTGAATGAAACTCGTGCTTCTATAAAAACGTTTAAATTCTGATTGGCTAAATAATTTTTAAACAAATCTTCAATTTAGTGTTGAATATACCACGTTGAAAAATTGAAAGAGAAAGGTCCTGTATAAATATTGAGGGAATTCTCTCAATCTTTGAACTAGCTTTTAGAATGAGTTCTACTCCTCGTATTCTATAATTTAGTGACAGTGTCGGCCGTCATTAGGAAGAAAATGATATTCTTTAATCATCTTATTAGTGTAATTTGATGTGATTACCGATAATTAACACAAATTTAATTATTTAGCAATTTGAATTTTGAACGGAACTGTTCGACAGGTGGATTATCCAGAGCTCCGATCGAGGACCCGAGAATATTTGAACGAGGGATGATTAGTTGCCAATCGAAAAATGTGATCAAATGCGTGACAGAAAATACACCAAGAAACAAAAAATTTTCAAAGTTAGTAGTTATGTTTGTAGACGCGGACTAAAATTGAAATCAAAATTTCAATTTTCAAATCCGTTTGCCTCCCAACGCAATTTACATATTTGCCTATTCTTTTTTCAATGTATTATGAAATCGTCCTCGTAAAAGAATTGCCATTTCAAGAAAGTAGAGGGGCAATACTCGCCCGGGATTTTGCGGGTTTCCTGCTGAAACGGCAGCGTTTTCTTCGGCAAATCCCCCATTTTAAGTTCAGCTTCAGTCTTTCACTCTCATCACTCTCTTTTCTGCTCTGAAACTATTTTCCAATCTGCGTTTAGGGTTTTTCTGAAACGATATGAAGGCTTCTATTAAGTTCAGGGAAGATCAGAAGCCTCTTCTTCGAGCCAAAATCCCTCTCAGCATTTTAGGTTTGCCTTTTCAATCGGGCGTTGTCGCCGGTGAATCGAAGGAACTGACTCTGAATCTGGGCACTTTTTTTGAATCTGGACCCGCGGTTAAGATGGCCTATCGTCCTAATGATTCGTGGAATCCATTTTCTTTGGTTGTCAAGACTGGAATCGGACATTTTGGTTCTCCGATTTCGAGCTCCATGTTGATGAGTGCCGAGTTCAATCTGCTTGGTCGTGGAAATCCGAGCTTTATGCTTCATTTCAAACCTCAATTTGGGGATTTCTCGATTAGGAAATCTCAGTCCTCGGTGTTTGATAAGATTATGAAATCGAGAGACGGTGTTGTTTCAGAGGATGATTCGTCGATCGAGATGGTCGATCCGCCGGTGGATTTCCCTGGCTTCATCGCCAGGGCTGGTTCTTTCGCCAGCAAGAAGATTAATGTCTTGACACCCGAGTCTATGGCGGCGAGCGCTGTTTCAGCGATTTTCTCGGGCATGGAGGTGGCGGCGAGGACGACACTGCCGGTGAGGGAACGGGCCGTGATGAATTTCCGGTGGGGAGTTAGGGTTCCAGTCGAGAAAGGAGGTGATGCTAATCCAACGGCCCGGATGACGTTTCCGAAGATTTCCTTTTTGGTGATGAATAAAATCGGTATCGAGTGCGTCGACTGCCGAGATTCAAAGTCTTCGCGTAATACAACGCCAGAACTCGCCGTCGCAGGGTATCAGGATTCAAACGTCGCAGAGTCTTGCTTAACAGTTAAGCGTCACTTAGAGCTCATGCGATCTGAAAATAACTTGCTGAAAAGAGCCATAGATGATCTCCGTCAAGAAATCGGCGGGGCTAAATTGCAGCAGGGGATGAAAATTTCAAATCCGGGAAAGTACAGAGAATCCGAGTGGCAAAACAACGAGAAGAGGGGGTCAGAGATAAATTCGTTTGGCGGAAGAGCAGTGGATGAAGACGCGAGCGACGAGCTGAAGAAGGCATTAATCGGTTCTTTGTGAACTTGAAATTCGTCGAAATTACAAAAATTCCGGTATGTTAAAAGTGATTGATGTTTAAGAATCGCATTTCAATTTTGTTGAGCTGTTCTTCTTTCTGATTCTGGGTGTGTTCTTTTGATGATCTATTTGCCCAAAAAAAAAATAATCACCTTCTTGGTAAGTAATTTTCTGGGTTGATGTAAATTGTTATTGTTTACACTGTTCTACTCTTTGATCTATTCGATCAACAAGATCATTGCTTGCCACCTTTCTCGTTACATAATAGTATGATGATGAAGTTTGAAAATTTTTGATCCCCTTTACATTTGTTCTACGGTTGGTAATTTATGTAATTAATAATTATTATACTTATTTTTGTCACGGCTTCAACAATTAGACATTAAACATAGAAAACCGCTAAACTTAGAAACCGACATGTCGAATACTCATCCTCGCTAAGGTCTCGTTTTCATTCCATATTCGTCTTCTTCTCAACCTCGGTCTTATCCTCTTCTCTCTCTCTCTCAAATGGCGTCAACCTCAATTATTTCATCTGCGGTCGTTGTTAATCACTATATCAAACTCTGAATCTCACTTTGTTCACTGATGTTAAGACCATTCTCAATATTCCCAGAAAGACACCAAAATAGTTTGGCTCCTCTGCAAATGGAGCCGTCGATGGACCCAATCAGGACCTTCTTTTGTGGGCAAATTTGCAATCATCGTCTGCCCTCTCGTCAGACGGGTATCATCAACCCGTATCGTACTTCCGATTTTGTTTTTGTTCTTTCAAGGCGAGTTTCTCTCTCTTAATCTTCTCGTTTAATGTGGTCGTTGATTGTTCGATTTGGTTATTCTCCATTTATTTGATTTCATGGCCTTTTGAATCTTGATTGATTATCGATATGTATTACCCGATTATACGTGCGTTGTATTATATTCAGGAGACTAATGATGAACTGAAGATATGATGAAATTCAGGTGAAGAGAGGAAGAGGAATGCGGCGGAGCCATTTTGCCGGAACATTTTTGCGGCAGCACGATTTTGAATTTGGTAAATCGATCCAATCTCTATCCCAAGTCTGTTGGTTTAAAAACGAAGATCGGATCATAGCTTGACATTCATAGTCTATTTCGACGGTGTACTGTGTTTTAAACTCTCGTTGCATGTTCCTACAGGCTTATACCATCAAACCATTGTTGGTAGAATGTCAAATACTGCAACACAGATCCAACGATGATCTCCATTACAAACCTCTTCCATTGGTGTGCCAAAAACAGATCCATCGTGAAATTCAGATCTCCTGCTTTCCGATAATCTATAGTTGTAGAGTCTAGTGATGTGAATACTCAAATCTTGAAGACAAGTACAAACAGATGCAAGAAGTTGATTGAAATTTCTATATTTGTGCGTAACCAGTCGTCTTTCCTTAGCTGTGTAGCAGGTATACATGGATCAACAACTATCTTGCTGTGATTTATCTGGTTATCTGACTGCACTTGAGTTTGAAGGTATGATCAGCTAATCACATTGAAAAAGATGGAGTTTTGCATCCAACCAGATGAAGTTCATTAAAATAACAACAAAAGAGTCAAATAAATCAATGAAAATAACATAAATATTCTCTCTGAATTGTGATTTCAGCTCCAATTTTGCTGATATTTACAGCCTTAGAGGACGACGAGGAACTTCAGACTACTTCTACTTCATCTCCCTCCATAACTTGACTCTGCGTGTTTGGTTGCTCTCCTTCTGTTATGGATTAAGCAGAGAAGATGAAAGAGTTTCAGAGCCACAGCTGTAGCTGGATAAATAAATCAACTCCAGACTAGAAAAATAACAATGGGAATCCAGCAAAAACTAGATAATTGTTGAGCAAAAGAACTTATAAAGCAAATAAAATGATGATTAGACTTTCAAGAGCAATGCTACGGACACTCAAATTCGATGTCAAATTGGCTCACGATGTTCACTCATTGATCGAAATAGTTAGTTCTTTTTAAAGTTAAAATATTGTTTTAATCAACAAGTGACATATTATGGGTCTAAACAATGGACGCTTTCATTTCCAAACGGAAAACGAAGGTAAAATATACATCGAAATGTACAAGTCTTATCGAGTACACATGTATTCATTACCACTTTCGCCATCAGATACATATGCCAGCTTTGCAATGGCATCGACAAGCGCCTGCTCCTGATCCTACAAACATCACATACAATCGTCAAGTTTATATCATAAAGCTGAAATATCGTCACACCCGGTACATGTCGTGAAAGTAGGACAGTCCAAATTCGCGATATCAAGATTTAAACTTTATCGATGTATAAAGAACGTGAACTGAAAAATATTGCTGAGTTAGCATTGGAGATGTAGTAAGCTGTGGAAAAGCACTTACTCTCAGCATTTTCTTTGCTCTTTCCAGCTGAGCAAGATCCGTATTATTTGAATTGAACACTTTCTCTACCTGGTAAAAACGTCAATGATTGAGATGGTCAGTTTCCAACAAAATTCCAGTAAGTTTATTTAAATCCTAAACTCTTACCTCCTTCACCAGAGCGTCAGTATCAAGTAACTCAACATCATCAAAAATCACTTTTCCAATACCATTTTGTGATGACAAAAGTTCCTTTCTAGATTGATTCTTCAAGTATGCTCTCCCTCTACCAGCAGCAGGTGTAGAACTGCTAAAGCTTTGGGATTTCCTATAAACATGACCTCTTCCGCTGTATCGCTCTCGATGACCTAATCCTGGCTCCTCATCATCCCACCTAATGTCCGCTGGCGATATCTGTGATCAGAGGGAAATAATAACTCGAACGCTTTTACACCATAAGCCAAGAAGAGCATTGTCCACACAACAGGAAATCAGAAATGGCCGTTGGATTCCAAGTTCAAACGAACATTACTTTAGTCCACATGTGCTAAAGAGAAATGAATATGCAAATTGAGAAGATGTCATGAAGGTGCGCCAGCTAAAATTTAAAGTTGAAGAGAAAAAAAAAAGGCGGTTTCAGTGAAATGATCTAAATTTAGTCTAACAAATTCATGGATAGCAACTTTATCTATTTGACGGGTTGGAACCGTAGCAAAAAAACAGAGTTCTCGATAATTCTCATCATTCCATCTCATAGCCTGTTTGTACAATCCCCTAGTACAGAATACAGTGTGGAAGTCGAAATCTTAATACAAAAGGTAAAAAAAAAAAACTGACCTCTTTAAGATCCACCCATTCCCATGTTTCATTTGCCGTATTGATATCATAGACCAAAGCGTGTTGACCCTATAAGAAATGATGGTATTCAAATGAATTGACATGATTTTTGGCAAGTTATTGTAATTTTAAAAGATTAAAGTTTTCTTATTTGTACTACATCAAACATAGTATTATCCAGCGGGAAAGAAGTGTTTCTAGCAAAAATAGGTTTCTACAAGAATATAAAATTTGTACTGAGATCTAACCATTTCAGACACCGTAAGATTTTTAAGGGAAAAAAAAATTCCACCAATGAAAGCACAATTCTTCCAAGCCTATACGTACTTTAGCTGGATCATAATCTTTAATGACAGCCTCATAGAAGCTATTGTCCTCGGGCCATCTGGTCCAAACTTTCCTTCCAATTAAGGACTCGTAAGTGGCACCTTCAGTTGCTGCAAGGGCAACCGAAGAATTGTAGCTATTGAACTGCCTACTTCCTGCAAGACCAGAGGAAGGGTACTGTGCAGCTTTTATTGACGAAAAATCTGACAATGGTATGCTCTGCAAAGAGAATGGAAACCTTCACTGTATCAACAACAGGAAAATTAGGTTGTTATACATTATTTCTTTTTAGGTATCATAGAATAAAATAACCAATTTTTCCCAAAAATTCTAAAGCAACGCAGAATGGACATATTGGTTAAGAGGCTTAAAATAATAGCACCGATTGAGATGTCTTTTGTTTCTTCCTGGGTGTAGGAGCTGAGATAGTTGGGCTAGAGATGATGTCATGTACGGGCTGAGATGCATGATGCCTGATCATCTGGTTGCCTCCAGCCTGTCTCCATTCTCTGATAGCATTTCCCAAGTCTAAAATATTAAATATTGAAGCAATGCAATACAATACAAAACTAACAAAATTTACCAAATATTTTGATCTTAAGGTGCTTAACCTTATCTTCTGAATGATATCATCAGAATTTACCCTGGTCAGAAGCTCTCTGTGCTCATCATCAGAAACTCTCAATTCTTTCCGAAGTTCTGTAATCAAACCTTCCTTATCCTGTGAAACAAACATTGTTGGGCGCTATTTGTCAAATCTAAATAGAATGTACAGCAGAAAACATCAGCACTTGAAAAAAATTTCAAATACCCAAGAAATGGCATCAGATTGAGCTTTAAAAGCACGTAGGACGGCAAAGTACGCTTCCTGCTCAAGTAGGTGGATTTGGGTTTCCATGTTGTGCACTTTAGGATATGAGAAAGAACCTACAGTCAACCTCCCTTTCACCGCAATGTGACCTCCTTTTGAAATTCTGTTACAAAGTAATGGCGGTAGATCGTCGTCAGTACCTGCAGATATTATATATGTAACAATTGTGATTTCACAGGACATCCCTCAGAAAAACCATTCATCAGGCTACATTCGTGAATGTTTTTACCAACAGTGTTGGTACAGAGTGATATTCTAGAGCTATCATTTGAAACACTTGTTAAAATCTAAAAAAGGCTAAAAGTTTGGCTGAGGATATGGGTTCTAGAAATCTTCAGTATTTCACTGAAAATGAGTAATCAATAAATATAACCCTCTTAACAGCTAGACGTGATTTCTTTTTTTTCCTTTTTTTTTTCTGCACAACAGAACCATGCAAAGATCAATGTGTAATATTACTGCTAATTGCTAAACATAAAACGATGTAGAGAAAGATACTGCAAATATGAACAGATTAAATTGTAACTAGAACGAACTTCAGTGTACATGGAAAAAAAATACTGTGCATAAAATTGAGTTTGCAATTAAAGAGAAAAAACACTTCAGGAATTTATACGACAGTTTTAAAGATTTTAAGCCAAACCTCCAATGAAAAAATTGGACTGTTGATAGTTAGACATGTGATACGTAAAGAAACAGAAAAGAGGGTATCCTACAGGACATTTGAAGTTAGAAAAATAACTACCAGGACACCAAACTTTGACCATGAACATTACCGCCTTTTCACCTCTTTTTTCAAGCATCCTTAATTTCTCTAGTTAATCTTATAAACTTCAAGAAACTGAGTCTTGATTCTAATTTATTTGGAGCTGAGCTCCATTAGGTGGTCGAAATTTATAGCTTGATACCACTCAAATTTCATAAGTCTCACAGAATCACTCGGGAAACTCATAGACTAAATTAACTTAGCATAATCTCATCAAGCCCCCAAAATGTTTCCCCTTTACCCCATATTTCAAACCAGCTAATGGAGGAAGAAAATGATGATCGCCATCTATCCATGGCAATATTGATTGAGGCCGATTAGATTACCCTATTACATGTATATAAATATTTTATAGGAACAATGTAGAGTCTTTTTAAATAGTGAATCGATGACGTAATCTAAAATTTTCTCTTAACCAAATAACCTCAGGTTCAACAATATCTCGAAAATTATGATTCCATCGCTATTCAAAGCTCTTGATTTTGCTAGAAATGTGAGTACCATTTCAACTTTAATGCACTCAAAGACATTTAAATTTTAACAATTGCTTTGGTTAAATACCATAAAACTGGCTCGCAAGGTGAGAGTGCCCACGCAATACAAGTGAAATTAGAGCCTTACATTCTAACCTCCTTGAAACCAACGTTTATAGAGGCCGATTTACCAACTTGGAACTTGGAAGGATATTTTAGCTCCAGAGATAGTCTCATCTGTGATGAGGGTCATCCCAAGTGGGTATCAATCCTACTAGGTTAGCCAATGCGACCTACTCCCATAACAATTCTAGCTACAGTGGTTATAACTTATCTTCAAACAGTGGTTTTCAAGGGAAGGGTGTTCAAGAGGTCATAAACTCAAGCAATCATCTTTAACGAGCAATATGTGATATATTAGATCAATGCAAAAAACCTACTAAGAAGAAAACATTTTTCGTCATTCCATATCATGATATGGCCCATCCCCTTCTTAATAAACACAGAAAAAGCAGTGCATGAAAAATTTCATACCGTTTTCCTCGTTTTCTCAAAAAAAAAAAATATCTAACTAACAAGAAGTCCAAATCCTAGCCATTTTTTTCTCAAAACACCCACCAATCCCCACCCTAATTGCAAAAACCTTACACAGCAATTACTCAAAATAAAGAATACCCAATTGGTCTAAACAAGAAAAACCTAACAACCCAAACTCCATGTAGAAAAGGGCGAAAAATAGTCCAACTAACCATCGCTATCATAAGCCTCATATTCCATCTGAACCATGGTAAAGAATCTCGCAGAACCCTAGAATTGAAAACGAAGAACGAGGGCGAGGCTGAAAAGTTCTTCGATGATATACAAACCTGTAGAGCCTGAAAGAACGGCGAAATCAACAGATAAGGACGACAGCTCCAGCAACAAGCGATATCAATCTTCTAAATCCGCGACAAAACCCACACAAACATGTCAGCACGGTAGATACCCCTATCAGGAAGAGAGCAAAGGCTTGTGTTTCTAGATACCCCCGACATTGGACAGCCGACAAGGATTAATATAGCTTCAATCAAATTATCAATTTATTTAAATACTTTTATGTGATAAATATTATTGATAAAAATAAATAAATATGTAAATAATAAAGAAAAATAAATAAGAATTGAACTAAAAGTAGATCATCAATTTTCTAGACGTCTAAGTATTGATCGTTCATCATTATCCAAATTATAATTTTTCTTGTATATCTATTTATGTTATTATAAATGTGAAAGAACCGTGAACTTAATGGACAAGAGTCATTTATAAAACAACTATAATAAATCATACAAGTATTATAAAATTACGAAAATTTTTAAATTATCTTTTAATAATGTGGTGAACATGTGGTAAAAATTTCAAGTAAATTGAATATCGTTTAGTATTTTTTACAAATTAATTTATAAAGTAAAGAAGAAACAGAATTTCTGTCCCAATACGACGCTCTGATCCTGGCACACGGAGAACAAGGGATGATCGGAGGGCCGCCAGAAGTTGATATGTTAAGTTCTAAATAGTTCAAAGTTTGATTTACTAATATTATTAGTTTAACTGAGTTTTTTAAAAAATTCATAGATTATGGGTTCAATTGGTTTTATCCCTAAATTTATAGGTAATTTTTTTTGTAGTGGGAGCAAGAGAAATCAAGTGTGGCACCACAGTGATTTATGCCTGTACAGTTCATCCATTCATACTTCATAGAGCTCTTTCTAACACTTGCTAAACTATATGAAAAAGAAGCACTAAATTCACGAAATTTAACTACTCAAAACTGAATGAACTATCTATAAATACTTCTCCATTTTTCGTTCGAACGTCTGAAAGATTTCTACTTATTCTGAGTAGGATTCGGAGTGCTTGGGGGTATCTTTCTAAGGCTTTGCTCCACAGCTTTCTTGGCCTCCTTCACAGATTTACTCAACTCGTTAATCCTGTTTGAAACAGACTCCATTGATACTATCAGCTTTCTCGGCAGTCTTCCTTTTCCTCTCTCTAGGGTTTCTTCATGGCAGTAAGCGTTGATCAGAACGTGAATAAGAATCAGAGAAACAAAAAGGGTCGCTAATTTTCTGCAACCAATGGCCGCCATGATTGAACGGGAAGGAGGAAGATGAAAGATGGACATTGATGGAAGAATGGTGAGAGATGAGAGCTTTATATAAAGGGAATGATTGGCCTTCTTCCCTAACCCACATGGTCTGCATAAACCCTCTTCTTTAAAATATTGCAGAAACAGTTAAGTATTTTGATGGAGTGTTTACTGTCTAGAACTCAGAACTAGTTTACTAGATAAAGAAAAAAAAAGGATTAATCACTAAGTTAATACTTACGGTTGTTACATGACATACAGATGAAATCCAAGATTAATACGTCTTTAAATTCATTAGCTCAAGACAATTATTGCGGATTCCGTTATCGTTTCAAGTACAATATTGTTTGCTTGGAGGTAGAATCCGCACACATTTGTTAACCCAAAACGTATTATACTAGGTAGAGAGGTGAACTCTACTTATGAATTTTAGGTCATACGAATTATACTTGTGAACTCAATTTTCATTCTCTAAAACGATGTGTTAATGTGCAACCTCCACTAGTATAAGCTGGGCTTCTCAAAATCAATAGAATTTTGAGTCGTCTTTATCGTCACAGGACTAACTACCACAATTATTTTCTAAATCAACGAATCATAGAATAATACGTAGCTGAAATGACGAGTTTTTATCATAATAGTACATTATTTTCCCTCGTGGACTGTACCCTCCAATTATTTGATGTTAGGTCGCCTGTCCCACAACCATTCACCCTTGGAATCCCACCGTCCTCGTTTGTACAATTTCAATGGATCTTTGGCTATAATACTATTTGCAAATTCTCCATATCGTGTAGATTTATATTGTATTGTACAATTTTATTCTTGAATCGTTTTTTTTTTTTTTCAAAATCTATTGTATTGGGTCTGGAGAATTTCTCTACTCATGAATGATTCACTAAAATTGTGTTGTATTTGTCTTCACAAGATAAACTGCAAAATGAAAAATAAAATTATTTTTCTGTACGATATTCACATGTTTGATATGATAATCTTGTCGCTCTCTTTTCTACGACAAAGTTAGGTATGATTTTGGATAAACGGTAAAATTTGGAATTGTAAATTACATTGTCTTAGGATCCAAAGACAGTGAAGGCTGGGGATTTGATCAAGTAGCTTAATCTGAACGTGTTTTATAATAAACTATTTATGAACATTGATTTGTTTAAAAAATTATTAGCATGTGACAATAGATTGACCAGATGCTGTTCTTTTAAGTGAGTTTTATTGGAATTACGCGAATTGATAATTTTAAATAAAAAAAATTAGATCATGTGAGAGTTATACAAGTGAATCCAAATCAAGAAAACATGATTACACGTTCTTAATCATTTTTATTGATTAATTAATCCCAATTTGGCCAAACTAAAAGGTCAAAGTTAGTATAAAGATTTACGAACATGAATAAGGAAAAAAGAGACGGAAAAAAATTAAGATACACAGAGGAGCGATGATAGAGGAGAGAAAATCACAATGTTGAAATCGAAATACAATATAAAGTTGATATGCAACAAATTAATATTATCTGTTTTAGGTCGAAGACTGCACAATTTTGTTGTTGGAGTTAACTCAAAACGCGTTGTAATAGATAAGAAAAAGTCTACTAATAAACTATTCAATTTCAACTCGCTCAAGCGACGTGAGATTGTACATCCCTATTGGTATGAACTGCAGTCTGCAGTCTCACAATCAACAAACTTTTAAGTCGTTATTGTCTTCACAAGATAAATTATCACAACTAAAATATGAAAAATGTCTATTAATACGATTTTTTTCGATATCATTACATCTTTAGAAATAATTTACAATGTTACTTAATTATTTATGTCGCACTGTGAATTTTAGACCAGACTCGAACAAAATCCAAATTACCGACTCGAACTCTAATTTGTAAACAAAAACATCAAACTAATACATGTGAAGAATCAAAGTTTCATTTTTTTTTTTTTTTGAAAAAAAAGAAAAGAAAAAGAGAAGTATAATCAAGCCAAAGTTTTGAATTTTGAACATGCTAGTTTCAAGCTTGACCAGTCAACTGTACCATTTTTGATAGATTTCAGCATTCCCAATGTTAGCTACAGTTTAATATTATTTCTTTCCCACTTTCTGTCTCGATGAAGACAAAGTTGTACCCGAGCCTGCCTGACTAAGCAATTTCTTTTCCAGTTTCTGTTTAATTAGTTTGGTTTTTAAGCTTTATTAATTTTATTTATTTCCCTATAATAAGTATTTAATTCGATCAAATGTCACGCTTTAAACTTGTAGTTCCACGTGACATGTTGACTTATTTGTTTGTGGGTGTCACCTAACTTAAAGATATGATGAGATCTTCGTTGATATGCATTTTATTCATTTAATAATTATTTTATTATATTATATTTACATATATTTCAGTCATTGATTTAAGTAACGCAAATATTTATTGTAGCAATAAATGAACAACATTGATGTTCTTAAGTCATGGGCATGTGCTTGTGGATTTGTGTGACATTCTTCCACATTTTTTTATCATGCAATAATCAATTTCATAAATCTGATTAATTGGTTAATTAATTTTTATTTTCTTTAAAAAATAAAAACTGTACAACATGAGAAAAAGACAAATTAAGAATAGTTAGTGTTTTATTAAACAATAATATGATTTCTTTTGACCTTTCTCCATAACATTTGGATCTTAGTTCATATTTTTCGTGGAAATTAATGCTAAGTGAGTCAATCAAGAATGGACACATATAATAATCCCTAAGTTACGAGTTACGTGAGGTTATTAACAAAACAAACATTAAACTATCATTTGTTTAACAAAATGAATTTCAACGAATTTTCGTTCAAAATTTCTAAAATATTAACATTTATCTCATAAAATATACTTAAAATATCGAATTTTCTTGAAATTTTCACTGTATGTACACATTATTCAATTATTACGGGAATAAACATAAAATAAAGAAGAACCCTAGGGGAGTTGGAAGAAAGATGAAAGCCTCATAAACATGAAGAAGCGTGAAACGGAGAGAAAAAGTAAAAGGAAACCTCCATTAAATAAACTTAATCCCAATCAATCATTACACCTTCATCATTCCGATATAATTGCATAGAAAAGAGAGAAAGGATCTTCTCCGATCTGACTACGTGCTTCTGGCCAACATGTCCTGGAACCTCCGGTAAGATTCTTCCTTCTCCAGCTGAAACTTTTCATGGCAATTCGCTATAAACAGCTCCGCCATCTGGTCAATCTCGTTCGCATTACCCGTCATCACCTCGTCGAACTCTCTCTCCTCCAGCCACTCCAGATACCCAGAAAGCTTTGAGTTGTCTTCACTTTGATAATGATCTTCGCCTTTCCGATCAGTCGAGACGAAGGAATTCCACGTCGAATCGTAGGAGGAACTGTCCTCCGGCGCCGGGGCAGGCATGACGTGGGAAGAAGAGCCCCAGTTGTAGTGAAGTCTAAAGGAGCCGAAGAGGAGTTTGTTCTTCTTCTTCTTGTTGCTGATTTTGGAGCTTTTGAGTCTGCAATAGTTGATGAAACTGATGGGTTTGTTGTGGGTGATAATGCAGAGGAAGACTGACTTGAACTTGGACAAAAATGGGGTGATTCGGTAGGTGAAGGAGAAGATGAGGGTGTGGATTAAGGTTTTGAGTTTTGTGCTGGAGGTTGAAGAAGAAGCAGAAGAGGACGAAGCAGGTAGTTTCATGGAGAAAACATGGAGGAGTTTCAGTTTCAGAGTAGGTGGCCATGACCATGGCCCAACCATGGCATTTTTCATTTCTTTGAATCAATCAATGCCTCTTGCCCTCTTCTTCAACTGTATTTATAAATACTCTTGATCACATATTTGGCCCTTCTCTTTTTACTTCTTACAACAAATACCTACCCTACCGTCTAATTTACGAAGTATCATTTATTAAATCACGATGATCTGTTGATTAATTTTGATCCATCGAGTAAATTACTCTTGAGTAATGAGTACTACGTCAAATTATTGGACTAAAATTTAAATATGTTAAGGGAACATGACGATTATTAACTGGTGTATTAGTTAAGAAAATACATTGACGATGTCAATGCAAAACAACCATTTCAGGAGTGTAAAATTAAAACGTAAACATAACATTACTAGTACGCTAATATTTTGATAGTTTTTCATAATTTTGATATTTAATCTTTTATATTTGGGGGGTAGGGGTGAAAATGTAATTGCACAAGTGGTTGCGCTATTTTATCAAATACGAGATAAGGTTTAGGTAAACATCTAAATTGATAAACGCTTCAACGTGTAAGGTGTGTTGCTATCTAGCATTCCAACAATCGACATGTGGTGGGATTAAACCTAACAACAAGATATGATCTTAAAACATGATCCAAAATAAATAAAAAATATGAATCGTGCTATTACTTCAAACACACAACATCTGTCAATCTACGTCACCAAAATCTACTTCATAAATATTGTGATTAAAAGAACAAATTGAAGATTGAAATATAGCATTAATTGTAGAGTTAAAGAAGGTCATTTTTCAAGAATAAAAAATGTAACACCTATCTCTGTCACATTATCGTTATCCCATAAGAAAGCCAATGAGAAAGGTTTATGGTGGGTTGGTTGTAGAATTTACTAAAATAAATTATCTCGTATTTATTTGTAAATTTATTACTTAATCAAAATGACTCCCTTACGCTTACACCTCTCTATTTTATTAAATATATTGAAAATAAATTATAATTTTATAATTAATAAAAAGTCTAATTTTACGAATAATGTCACGTTTAATTTTTTATTCTACTATATAAACATATTTGTTGACGTGTCAAATAATGATTGGTACAGTTAACATAAATACGGAAAAAAAAATAGTTACTTGAAGAAATTTCATCTCTCTCTCTATCTTCTCTCACTAACCTTTATTTGATGGTGTACCAAAAACTAAGATTCAGTAGGAAGGGAAGATTAGAAGACATCATCTTTCGTTTCTTACGTTGTTCATGAAATCTCAACTTTGGACCTATCTCTCCTCTTCCCCGTTTGAATTGTTCTCACCCTAGACTTTACTTGTTGCCCTAAATTTGACTCTTTCTCCCACCTTTTCCTCTCCTCTCTCACTCATCCCTCATTTTGCCTAATCGAATCACTCTATCTTCGGTCACGCTAAGTCTTGTCAGAATCTCATTGGCATAATACAAATATGACAACCACTCTCTCTCTCTCTCTCTCTCTCTATAATGAGTTAATTGTGCATTAATTTATTATTGCTACAAGTCACTTCACAAAGTCAATGGTGTTATAGTAACTTGTATAAATTAAGTTGTGACCCGAGATTGACACATCCTAGTATAATTTAAAAATTGTATAATTAGGGTATGTGTGATAGCTCATCCTTGCGAGGGCTGTGTTGGGGCTCAAAACCAACTTATATGAGCACAATTCAAGTTAAAATTTTTTGGTCTTTAGGTGTTTTATATATGTAATATTCTATTTCCAATTACTATAACGTGTTTTGGAGTCAAACCAAATAACACAGAAGTTTGGATGTTACGTTAGTGGTATTAAAGCCGTGCCGGAATGTAAATCGAAATGACATTACTAGTCAATCAATCATCATATATCATGAGTTGTTATTAATATGTCATTGTTTAAAGCTCAAGAAAACAATGCCAAATGAGGAATAAAATACAATTATTGACAGCTTCATTTACAAAGTGGGATGGAACTAAAAGAAACACAAAATCTATAGATGACATAAATCCAAACCCCACATTGATTTCAGCTCGTGTTCTTGATCGTGTGACGAAAGTGGATCATTTTTCTTGTTGTATACGCATACGTTATGTACGTAGACTAGTGTCTAGTTGACGTTGGTGAAATTGTTTTGATCGATTGAACAATGCGTTGATCTTTTTATTATTTATTATTAAAATAAACAATACAAGAAACAAAAATCATGATTGGGTTGAGGTAGCTAACCTAATTTCACAATGTAATTAGGGCCTAATGGGTCTCTTGGATCACCTGCTAAAATGTTTGGGCTTTAGTTGGGCCCAAAGTTTTATTAACTAATTAAATATATTTTTATTAGTTAATCAATCACATATCTTTAAAATTTAATTTAATTATGTTTAAAATTTGTTTTGTGGTGAGGAATGTTGAGGGTATTATAGATATTTCATCTAAAAAAAAGTTATTTTTAATAGTTTACAAAGGAAGGCCATAAAACCTTATTGACCATTAATATAAGTCCATTTTTCAGAAATTCCCCTTCCATATTTTGTCTAGGAATCTATTCTTTCCATGTGACAAAAGGACAAGGTGCTATGCTATTAGGATAAATTTGATTATTAGTACATAGAATAATCCACGTCATTTTTACTACATATATCCAACAAAGAATTTCCCAATAATTTTATTTATTTTTAGTGCCGTGTGATGTGACGGTTATCGACCACTTCTCTAGCGAGATTATACATTTTTAGAGAGCACGAGCGCAAATTCAAGAAATGACACTTGTTCTAGAAATAGTACGAGACCCAAGAAAAAAATAAACTTCAATCTTGTATCGTTTGAAAAAAAAAAATAGTAATTCATGAATAAAGATAAAAACTTGAAAACAAGATTATAAGGATTCGTGTCAAAAATAAGTAATATGATTTGATGAAAATTAATATGCATAAACTCAATTACGAGTCGTATCATCATATACGACTCACAAATCTCGAACTGGGGGGACGCGTTTTAGACTATACGTTAAATATATTAATTAAACAACTTTGTAGAGAAATAAACTAAATTAAATCCTCTAGAGGGAGTGAGGATTTATGGAGGGACAAAGTTTGCATTTGTCCCTTGAAGTTCCGAAGAGTTACTTTAGAATTGAAAACAACTTTCCATTCTCTAATTACTATATTTTAATTCATTGTTTTCATCTCCTAATCTATTAGAATTATCATTGATAATTAATCAATTATTATAATTAATTATCATATAAGATTCAGTCGTGTTTGGTTTGTTCGTTTGAGTTCATTCTAATGTCATTTCTTAATTGATTACGTAAGATTTCATTTATAGTGAATAAAATTAATAAAAAAAAAAGACTAAAAATGAGTTCATTGTTTCATTTTTTATCATCGTCGTATTTTTAGTTTCAATTTTAAGTGAAAAAAAGTAGAAACAAAAGACATTTGCATTCTACGTGCATGTGGAAATCTTAATAACCTTTTGTGACATATTTGGTGATTTTTATACACTAAATTTTATCGAACCAATCTCGATCCACCTCGTAATTTGTGTTTTTATGAGGAGAAACGACACTGTTATTCATGTTTATCAGTTGGCAAGAGAGAGAAAGCAACAATGAGAGAGAGAGAGAAGCGTGTAGTAACGAAAGATTTAACATTAAAAAAATAAAAAACTATATGTTTGAAATATTTAATTTATGTAACAACTTATAAACATACAAACAATAGCTTACTCTTTGTCGGAAAGGTTGTCTCCATCCTCCAATAGCTTCAACCTCTCTGTTACAAACCAATCCATGCAATGGTTCATCATCCCCTACCTTTATTCTCTCTCTCTAAAACAAGAAGTTTTCGTATTTTCATGGTTATTTTATAGACTAATGTTTTAACAGTTCAATTTATATCGAGTATTATAATACTATTTGTTTTATACTGAGGCGTGCAAACTCTCTGTAAAACTCGAAGTTTTACCGAGTAGTATAATATTGTCTTCTTTGTACTAAAATCCACATGACTTTGCTATTGAGTTTGATATCAAAACGCGTTGTACTAGTTGGAGATAAAATGTTATATACGAGCTCTCAAATATCACAATTTTACAATGTAAGATTGTTGTTGCAACAATTGGTCTTGGGTCCAAACAAACTCTTACAAAGACGAATCGTTACAACTTTATCTTCGGGTAGAATTATGGTTACGTCACTTGATCTTGGGTTCTAAAAAGTCCTCTAAAAAATAGACCACCACAAATTTGGTTTGTCTCAATCGAATTTTTCACTTCAGAAAACGAAAACAATATTGAGTTGGTCAGTTTCCCACCAACCCTATTAGTTGTTGGTTTGATACGTGACGAGAACCGAACCGACATGAGCCAAAATCATCGGTTTGATTCGCCCGGGCGGTTCATTCATTTTTTGACGAGCCTTACTAGCCAAACCCATGCAAGGTTGCATGCTTTCTACTGTCTTTTTTTATTCTCTCTCTCTCTCTCTAGAAAGTGGGGTTCTGAATAATTCAAGTTGTGGATGTGCTTCTTATGAATGGCAAGAACCAAAATGGAATTTTCAAAAAACAAAAAAAAGTTGATGCACTTTTTGACTAATACAGGGACCAAACTGGATATAATTCTTATTCTGTCATAATAAAAGAGGCAGAGAATTTAGCCATGAATCAACCTCTTCATCGTTTTCACCCATTCTTCCCTGCAATTCCAGACTTTCATGGCCATCTTCCTTTACCCTAATCCATAATTAACAAGACAAATACTCGGAAACTTCAAAGAAACCATTTTTATTTTCGAAATTCTCTCATTTGCTGTGCCAATGACAACCCAGAATCTTGTTCTTGCCCGTATCGTCTTCGTTTTACTTTGTTCTTTCAATAAAGAAATAATAAAATGTCACGTTTATCTCGTAGATTCTTTATGGTGGGCTTTTCATAGCAAGAACAAAATAATAGACAACTTTAAGTCTGTGAATTTATGCCCAGAATCTCATTACTCATTATTCAATAAAGTTCTTCAAATTCCAGAAATATTTCTTCTTTTCATGTCTTTTATTGTAGAGAGAGAAAGTTTACAGTGTGAATCAACTCTCGAGAAACTAAAAAAGTCATTGTGATCTGTACATTGGTTCTTCCAAAATATGATTTTTATAGGTCCCAACCCTATCCTTTCTTCGAATATTTAACAGTTCTCCATATACAATATTATACATTTGCTGTGCCAATGACAACCCAGAATCTTGTTCTTGCCCGTATCGTCTTCGTTTTACTTTGTTCTTTCAATAAAGAAATAATAAAATGTCACGTTTATCTCGTAGATTCTTTATGGTGGGCTTTTCATAGCAAGAACAAAATAATAGACAACTTTAAGTCTGTGAATTTATGCCCAGAATCTCATTATTCAATAAAGTTCTTCAAATTCCAGAAATATTTCTTCTTTTCATGTCTTTTTATTGTAGAGAGAGAAAGTTTACAGTGTGAATCAACTCTCGAGAAACTAAAAAAGTCATTGTGATCTGTACATTGGTTCTTCCAAAATATGATTTTTATAGGTCCCAACCCTATCCTTTCTTCGAATATTTAACAGTTCTCCATATACATATATATATATATATATATATATAATCTCATGTGTATGTGTATATATATCGCTTACAGCTGAAGTTTTTCTGCATTTTGCTGGTTTTTTTTGTTGATTTGTGGCAAAGTGATGCACTTTCTTAAGTTTTCTGAAATTTTTCTGGAAAAAATATGATGTTCTACCTCTTATGATTGAAGATTATGAATTGCTACATTCTTCATCCATATATGAACAGCCACACCGTCGATTTCCACGAAAAATTCCATCAAAACCATGGATTAGTAAGTGATTACAGTTCTGGTTTTGGGTGTTCTTCTCCAGTTTACATGCTTCACGACCCTATGATAAGTATGTCTACTTATACTCAACAAGAAATCATTGAAGAAGCATTGAAACAGCAAATCTACATTCCTGAGAAACCATCCGGAACGATCATCCACCAGTTCAAATCGCCTGCTTCGGCTTTTTACGCGAAGGAACGGTGCATGGGGATCCCTCAGATCGGCTTTCGATCGGAGAATTCATCTCATGTTCTTGGGAGGCTTTGCAATTCTCAGATGTTGCCAAACCAGACTTCTGCAGAAAATGGATGGATCGATCTAGACGAAGCCGATGACCCGAATTTCAAAATGAGAAATACTTTGCAGTCTCTGGTTAAGTCTCAAATATGTGGTGATCAACCTCAGAGATCATCCATTGAGGAACCCTTTGAACTTTCAAGCAGAAATTTTCATGGAAGCAAGTTTCTGTTCCGCGATAAATTCAAGCGGTTTTTCGATCTGAATACTCGAAATAACGAGATTAATTCGGTATGTATATCTAATCTAGATTTCATTAGTGCTGTTACTTATGATTTATCATTGTCTCTGTTTTGTCAAGAACAGATAAGCTTTTCTCACCAATCAATGAAGCAGCCTCCTAATTTGTCATCCGGAATGACCTCTTCTTCTTCTTCGTCTTTCATCGATTCATCGCGTAAATCACGAATACGATGGACTCAAGATCTCCACGAGAAATTCGTCGAATGTGTCAAATACCTCGGCGGGGCCGATAGTAAGCAATTCACCAATTATTTCATCGGAATTTTTACGAAGAACACTCTTAACAGGCTGATTCATTGCAGAGGCAACACCAAAAGCAATACTGAAACTGATGGATTCCGAAGGATTGACCGTTCTTCATGTTAAAAGTCATCTACAGGTACATATTCTTTGCTCTATAATCTCTATGATTACTAGTTTTTTTGTTAATGGAGTCTTGTTATTTCCCGTTTCGTTGTAGAAATATCGAAATGCGAAATATACGCCGGAATCAGCCGAAGGTAGAGTCTAATGTTTCTATCGATACGTTGTTCGAGCTTCCGATTCACAGCAAAATATAATATTTCTCTTTTGCATCACAGAAAGATCCAAAAGAAGATGTATTTCGAGCGTAGAACCTCAATTCGACGCGAAAACGTAAGTGTCATCGACTTATATCAACTAGGAAAACATTGAAAAATGTTTAAATTTATCACTTTTTGTAACCATTTCTCAGTGGAATGCAAATCAAAGAATCCCTGCAACTTCAGTTGGATGTTCAAAGGCGGCTGCATGAGCAATTGGAGGTATTTCGCCATATTTTTCGGTTCAAAATTGCTTAATTTATCAATTTCTGGGCCGAGTACAGCGAATTTAACAAACAAAATAGCTGCAAATTCACTTGTTCTTTCTTGTTCATACAATGTTTTCTCATTTTCTTCAACTGCTGTTGTATATTTTGCTGGTTTTTGTTCAGATTCAGAAGAAACTACAGCTGCAGATTGAAGCACAGGGAAGAAAGCTGAAGATGATGTTTGATGAGCAGCAAAAGACTCGCCAGGTTTTGAATACATTTTCTCCTGATATTCCTTCGAACGACATTGACGATGGTGCTCAAGCTTACACTTCAGAAAGCTCTGAAATTTCCCAGCTGCAATTCAACACAAGTTCAAGTTTAAACCCAGAAAACAACTTTAGCCTCTTAAATCATTGTTAATGTACTCGATTTTAGTCACGTATTGTTGATTCGATTAATATTTTAACATCATATGAATAATTATACAAACGAGCGAGCACGTTACACCAGGATGTGTTCGTAATCTAACTTCGAAGTTGACACTTTTTTGGGTATTTTATTGCTCATTGACCTGAACAGACGCTCATGTTCAAGCCCAATATTGGCCCAGATAATTTGAAATTTTCATTAATTTTAACGCTTATTTTGTAAAAACGCAAATCCTTCCTTCTACTGAGACACCCTCTTCGTCGCCATTGGAGTTGGTTTCTTCAAACTGGGTTTGTTCAACTCTTGGATCATCGCCGGGTTGTGCTTTTCGATTGCGTTTCGGCATCTGCAAGTTTGAAGCTTTTCTTTCGGAAGTTCATAAATCATGGCGTTTTCTGCTTCTTCAATTTCTGCAACTGCTTCTAGCTATTGTTCTTCGGAAGACGACGAAAGCGAAGGTGAGAAAGTCTGATCAAGTGGTTTTGAGAGAAGAAGAAAGGCGGGACAGACAAATGAGCTTCCATGTGGCCCCCAAAGCTTTGCCGTTGATGGAAGTTCTTGAGCAGAGCTTGCATTTATGCTTCTCCATCGGCATGTATCAGTAACTTCCTTCTCTTTTAAGGGTGATTCAGCGACCCTCATTAGACGCTGTTCTCCAAGCCGGAATCTGAACTTTAATAGAGCTAAAATCAATACAGAGAAAAAATCAAGGCGTTTTCTCCTCCTCCATCTTCTTCAATTTCTGCAATTTCTTCCATCTCTGGTTCTTTGCAAAAAATTGAAACACAAGCAGTTGCAGAAATTGAAGAAGATGAAGAAGGAGAAAACGCCTTGATTTATGAAAGGAGAGAGAATCTGAAGAAAAAGCTTCAAACTTGCAGATCCCATTGTTCAAGACAGAGAAAGCGAAACGCGACGATCTAAGAATTGAACAACCCAGTTCGAGGAAACCCAACTCCAATGGCGAAGAACAGGGCATTTCAGGAAAGAGCAGGATCTGCGTTCATACAAAAACAACGGAATCTATAACTCAGGACAAACTCGATTTGACAGTTCCAGCAACAGAGTCTAAAGTCACGAAATTTAAAATACATGATACGATTAATTCTGTATTTTTAAGTTAATAAATACCCTAAAATCAAACATTATAACAAGTAATTTTGGTTTGTTACGGTTAAAAATCGAGGGAATATCTATTAAGTTAAAAATTATAACTTTATATAAAAGGAAATGTTTACGCGTCTCGACTCAGTTTCCTCCTCTTTACTTGCGATGTATTCACTTCTGCGTTGTTCTTCCTTTGGCCATTTGCTCCCAAACCTATCGTCTTCTTTATGAATCTCTTCAAGCTTCCTTTTTCTTTTTCTTTTTTTAAGATTTCCCTTTAATATCGTCTTTTTCTGATCTGGGTTTAGTTTACATCTTATAAATCATTATCTTCTATTTCATCGCTGCCTCTGAAACTTCACTGTTTCAATGTCAATGGTAGCGAACAAACCAATTCCTTTGTTGGGGGTTTAATGGATTTCCGATTAGTTTAATCGGATTCTGAGAAGTGGGTTTTGGTCGTAGCTGCAGAAAAATGGAAGCATATCTTAAGGTCAGTCTGAATATTTCTCCTCTTTTTTGCATCAATTCAGATTCTTGAAACTGCATGTGGGAACTCCTAAATGTCTGAACTTTGTTTGGTTTGTAGGAAAATAGAGCGAGAAAATCTTGATTGGGATTTGGAATCTGAAAAAGGTATAGAAAAGGATTGCCATCTGCTTGACAGATTGTAGTTTATGTGCTTTTTCTCTGTTTTAGGCTTCTGAATTTCCATACCTGATCTGGGTTTTTTGTCTACTAACTCAAAATCTTTAATCTCTGCGGCTTGAGTGTTCTTTTTGGGAAGAACTGATCTTTGGATTTCCCTTTACATCTCATCTTCTTTTTGCCATTTTTTCTGAGCTTATTATTATGCACTGTATCATCAATTTCCTGTTTGTAGCCTAGTATAAACAGAAGAAAATAGAAGAATCTGAACGACTATATCAAGTTGATCTAGTGGGTTATGGACTTGAATTCTGTACCAATATGATGTTCCAATTTCTCTGTGATCAAACTGAATCTAAGTTGATGCCTATGTTCTTGACTTTTATGGACGAGTTCTCTTCTGATGCTTGTATTTTTATTCAATCTGGTTTTGTGAGTTGTTCATCATTTTTGTTGAAATTCTACTGATTTTGCAGAGACCGTATTGAGTTTTAGTTTGATTTTTGGAGTGATGGGTAGAGGTAGAGGTAGAGGAAAGAAGCAAACTTTTATAGCCACTAATGAGGATCAAGGCAGCGGAGAAGACCAAAAGAATCCTATTCATAGGCAAAGAGGAAGGCCGCAGAAGCCATCGAAGAACGGGGTCGTAGAAGACGAGAAACAAGTTTTGGAGAAGATCGAAGAAAACGGCGACGAATCGAAAGGAAATGTTATGAACGAAGATCTTATAAACGATGCCAAAACGAACAATGGAAGGAAGAGGAGTAGATCGACACAGGCCGGAGAAAATATCGACTCTTTGGAGGAAGAAAACGGAGGCAAGACGAAAACAAACATCGAAAAAACAATAATTTCTGTCGGATTCCGACAGATTGGGAGCAGGCGTAAGAACAAGCCCCGGAGAGCAGCCGAAGTAGGCGTCGAGTGCAACTGAGTTTCGATTATCTGTTCGTGGCAGTCATTTGTTCCCTCCATTGATGGATCGTTTAGCTTGAAACGAGTTTTTATTTCTGCATCTCTCATTTGTTATGAATCATTCTGTCTCGGAGCTCTTCTTCTTCTCTTCCTTTGACATGTCTTAATTGTTCATCTTGTCTTTTTCTTTTCTGAGTTAGAGTTTGATGATTGAATTCTATTTCCACCCGTCATGAAAAGTTTGAAATGATAAGACTGAAGAACTAAATGAAGTAGTGAACAGAGAAGATGGAGGTAATTAAGAATGGTGATGGGCCACTTACTTAGAATTCACTTAGGCATGTGATGAAAGTTGAAATTTTTAAATGGGCATCGCTCTTCTTGACAAGCTTTTTATTCTTGGTATTTGGACAATTTTGAGTGTTGACCAAAATGAATGGACGAAATTCAATTTTTTCAATAAAGAAACGATTTTTACACGATTATCAAGAAAAAAAGATGGAAGAAGATGATCATGCATCAAACGTGGGTATCAGTCTCTCGTAGAAATATGAATTGTTGCTTACATTTTTTTGAATTTTTGACAATTTTAGAGGCGAAACTCGAGATATTGAATATTCAATGGAATTCTGCGTTCTTATCCAACTCAAAAGCTGTGGAAATTAATATCCACTCGCTAGAGAGAGAAACAGGAAACAGACCTGAACAGAGGAGAGAGAGAGAGCTTCTGTAGCACGACAGTTTTTGAGTAGTCGGTGACAGTGAGGGGGGAGGGGAGAGGAAGGGGAGAGGGGACGAGGCAAAACCGTCGTAAAGCTCACACCGTCAGTCAGACGTCGCAAAACTCCAAAAAGTACAGTTTCTCTCTCTACCCTCTTCGCCTCTCTCTCTACCCTCGTCGCCTTTTGCTCTTTTGTTCATTTATTCGTGGGCAGAAGAACCAAAGTCTGTCTAGAGGCTCGCTCTTGGTGTACCCAAAAAAAGATCGGCTGGCATGGCCCACTGTCAGGTGTCTGCCTTTTCCTACTTCCCCAGTTCCCCACCATTAATGCTCCTTCGTTCTTTTCCCCCTCCTCTCTCTCTCTCTAGCCTTTCTCCCATCCTCTCACTTGTTCTTCTCCGTTCAGTGTCACAAATGAATTCTTTGAATGGAATCTAGACGAAGAAGTTCATGGATATGGATTCCGGCTCTTTAACCGAGTCTGGAGGTTCGACTGCTTCCTCTCCGCCGAAATCGTCTGCTGAATCACTAAACAGCTTGAAATTCGGGCAGAAAATCTACTTAAAGGACGTGGGTATTGGGGTTTCGGCGAAATCAGGGGCTGATTCTTTCTCCTCCACCGCAAAACCGCCGAAGAAGATACGAATCGGCGGGGTTCAGAGCTGTCAGCCGCCTCTTTGCCAAGTGGAAGGCTGTAAAGTGGATCTGAGCGATGCGAAAGCATACTATTCGAAGCATAAAGTTTGTGGAATGCACTCAAAGTCTCCTAAGGTCATCGTCGCCGGTATTGAGCAGAGGTTTTGCCAGCAGTGCAGCAGGTTAGCAACTCTTCAATGGCGTCTCATTAGTTATTTTATTTTTGTCTTAATGGAAAATAGTTGGCTGAATTAGCTTATGGATTTTTGAAAATTATATTTTAAGGTTTCATCAACTTACTGAATTTGACCAAGGAAAACGGAGCTGTAGACGGCGACTGGCTGGTCACAATGAACGCCGGAGAAAGCCGCCGTCTGGGTCATTATTGTCTATGCGATATGGCCGGCTCTCTGCATCCTCCTCCGGTTAAATATTTCTTCAAAATTTTGCATTTCAATCTTCTTTCTTCGTCTATAATTGATTACCCTTGTTTTTGTCACTTCAAGTAGAAAACAGCAGCAGAGTCGGAAGCTTTCTGATGGACTTCACTGCTCCTCCAAAGCCAACTGGCCGTGATGGATGGTCGACGTCGAGATCGTCGGAGCGCCATGTCGGCAACAATGCAGTCGGAAAATACCATCCCCACCCTTGGCAGAGTACTTACCAGAATTCTCCTTTCGACCTCTTCCTTCCAGGTTCGTTAGCCCTGACTCATTTTTCCGACCCCGGAATTCCTCAGGGGGAATGCATCGCACCAGATTCTGACTCCACCCGTGCTCACTCTCTTCTGTCAAATGAGCCATGGGGCTGCAGAAACCGAACCTCGACTCTTGCCTTAATCGCCTTAGAAGAGGCACCTATGGCTCAAACCACGGCTCATGGCGGTCCGCATATGAGTCACCTGCCACCCACTTTCGGGTACTACAAGGGAAACACCGGCCCTAACGTCTCGCCTGAAAATGCCCCATCACTTGGCCTGAATCATTTTTCACAACCGCATAGCAGCTCTTTCAACACTACATTTTCCGGCAATGCGGAGATATGTCAAGAAAATATGAGACCGTTCATGGAAGTAGGTCAAACCCGAGCGTGTGAATCCTCGGTCCGACACGGCCACTGGTCTCTCTAATTTGCCGGGATTGTTGTCGATTATATGGACATTGTTTTTGGCTTTGTGGTATGATATGAAACGCAGGGTCTTAGCTATGAACATGGTTCATGTGTCATCATAATTCATTTGTTTTAATGTGTTATGTTGGTATTAATTGATGGTTTTAAATTTATATATTTTTTAATTGCCTTGAAATTATTTTTTAATTTTTTGATATATATTTTATTAATTAATGTAATTAATATTATAGATTAAAAATAAAAATAATTATTAATTAAATTAATTATCGAATATAAACTTAAAAACAATAATACAAAAATAAAATTAGAGAATAAAGACGTGGAAATAATTAGGGTTTGATGGGAAAAGAGGTAAAAAGGAAAAGGAAACAGTAAAAACAGCTGTAATCCAACTAAGCCCACGAATACAAAGCCTCGTAATTATACCCATTTTCCATCCACCCTTACTATTTTTTCTCGCCACGTGTCCCTTTCTGTTCCCACTTCTCAATAATGGGAATTACCCAAATATCAATACCATCCTCTTCTGGCTTAAATGACGTTTTCTTTTTCTTTTCAATTTTCTCGTACATTTCTCTAAAAAAAAAAATTGAATTTGATTAGAAAACACGTTGTCCGGGAACAACTATTAGTTTTGGAAAAAGTTCAATTTAGCCCCAACGTATGGGGTCATTGGTCATTTGGTCCTTAACGTTTATTTTTTACCCAATCAGACCATATCGTTTACAACGTTTGCAATTCAAACTCTCATATTAAATTTTCTGTTAAATTTGATACGTGCGCTGCTAAAATCCCAAAATACCATCATTTCCTCTTGAAATCTCTAAAGTAAAAATTAAATTCACCTTAAAAACATACACTAAATTATCTCTAATTATTCCAATTTAAATTTACGGTAGGAATTTCAGACAAATTTAACTTTTACTTTAGAATTTCAGATTGTATTATCTTCGTAACATTATCTATTGTGTCCTTTTGACCATTGCCTTTTTGAAATAAATAATGGTTATTAATTTATATACAACAAACAGTTTAGCCATCAAATTAAACTATATTTAGTAAAATATTTATTTATTTATTTTTGTTTTATTTTTAATTGTATTAATTTTTATTTTATTAAAAATATTAAAATCAATGTTGAATTAAAATCAAGTCACAAGGAAATATAAATAATATATTCTTTTTTATAAGCAGCTTTATTCGCTATTACAAAAAAGGTGAAAAATAGAGGGAGGTAGATGATATTACATGAAACTATGGCATCGGTTTCAATCGCGGGGAGCGACTGTAGTTTTACACGCGCTCGACAAGGGTCCCACCTTCATCCCTACCGTCTGAAATACTGTAAAAAGAAACCGAAAGATCGAAGACGCATACAATTTCAGTCTATGGAAAAATATGAATAAATTAAGCAAAAAGTAAAAGTTTAAATGTTTGTATGGGTGAAGGAAAATAAAGTAGTCTCTCCCTCCGGCCTCTCTCCCTCTCTCTCTCTCCTCTGTGTATTTTTGATAGATTCATCGGATCGTAAACCGATAAGCCAAACCCAAAACAGTGTGCATCACAAGCTTGCTCTTTTCTGTTTTGTTTGTTCTGTTCCTTGTTTTTAATCTTCTCTCTCTAACACCCTCTTCTTGCTGTTTTTTTGTTTCCGAAAGGTTGTAGCCTCTCTCCACTTCCTTCCTTTGTTTTGTATAGACCTACATTCGCCATCTTATCTCTTTGGGGCAGCAACCCTTCTCCATTTCTGCAGCGTCTTTGGTTCTTTTCTTGGTTTAGAGAAGTGGGTATTGTAGTCTGAATCTTGCTGGTCTTGCTAAGGTATTTTTTAGAATCTTCAGTTGTTGGCGCTTCACATTTTGGACATGCACCTTCTTTATTCTCGGTTTCTTTTTTTTTTTTTTTTTTTTCTTTTTTTGCTTTCTTAAATATTGAGGCTGTGTTGTGTAGTTTTTTTTTCCCCTCTCTTCGATTTTGCTCTTTTTTTTTTTTTGCTGAGCAATTTGTAAATCTTGTCATGTACTCTCATTTTCTTTTGAAGTTTTCAGTTTCCTGTCTTCTGATTCAAAAGAAAATTTCAAATTACTAATCTAAGGGTTGTTTTCACCAAGCTCTATGAATGTGTGTGGGGAAAGTCTGGAAATGAAAGAGCTTGTTGTTGTTTCATAAAAATGGCGAAAGCCCGCTGCAACAAAGTTAGATGAATTAAAACAGTTGCGTCTCATTTATGAGTTTCTTTGAACGATCATTTTTTTTGGGTTTCTATTTTTTTTCGAGAACCAAACACCCTATGAGTTTCGAAAATGCTTTTCTCTTCAATGGATCTAAAAATCTTGTTTTCTGGGTCGTAATAGTCCCGCATTTGAAGTAATGGGTTTCTCTGTTTCGTCATTTTCAGGCTTCCATTGTTCAGATCTGAAGCTCTGCACCCAAAAAAAAAAAAAAAAAACTTTGGTCTCTCTTGTCGTAATTATTAAGGTAACTCTCCGACCATGAACCTTCTTGTTCATTTCAGAGATCTACGAATTTCCATTTATTTCAGTTTCTGTTTTTCAGATTATGGCTCTACTTTTGTTTATTTGATTTTCCTGCGATTTTCTCGCATATTTCAAGAGTGTGCTTAATTTTCAGTTAGCGAGCATGCAGGAAACTTTGTTTATTTTGATTTTTTTCACTTCCATAACGGGAACTTGCTTCTGTTTTCCGCTGTTTAGGTCGGTGAAAACATTTCAAATTAATTCAAATTTAGCCTCTTCTTCAACGTTTCAATCCAATCTGCGAGTAGACTGAGAAGATGCAGAGGCCCACACCAGAAGACTTTTTACTCAAGGAGACGAAGCCCCATCTGGGAGGGGGAAGGGTCACCGGAGATAAGCTCACCAGCACCTATGATCTAGTCGAGCAAATGCAATATCTCTATGTTCGAGTAGTGAAGGCCAAGGATTTGCCTGCGAAGGACGTCACTGGAAGCTGTGATCCTTATGTGGAAGTTAAGCTCGGAAACTACAAGGGCACCACTCGTCATTTCGAGAAGAAGTCCAATCCGGAATGGAACCAAGTTTTTGCCTTTTCGAAGGATCGGATTCAGGCCTCTGTCCTTGAAGTTACCGTGAAGGACAAGGATTTTGTCAAGGACGACTTCATGGGCCGAACTTTGTTTGATTTGAACGAAATTCCGAAGCGGGTTCCTCCTGATAGTCCACTGGCTCCACAATGGTATAGATTGGACGATAACAAAGGCAATAAGGTGAAGGGAGAGTTAATGTTAGCCGTCTGGATGGGAACTCAAGCTGATGAAGCGTTTCCCGAGGCATGGCATTCTGATGCTGCCGCTGTGAGTGGAACAGATGGCCTTGCTAATATCCGTTCGAAGGTTTATCTCTCTCCTAAGCTTTGGTATTTAAGGGTTAATGTCATTGAAGCTCAGGATTTGCAGCCGACTGACAAGGGTAGGTATCCGGAAGTTTTTGTCAAGGCGATATTAGGGAATCAGGCTTTAAGAACTAGAATCTCACAAAGTAGGATGATTAATCCTATGTGGAACGAAGATTTGATGTTTGTAGCTGCCGAACCATTCGAGGAACACTTGATTTTAAGTGTGGAGGACAGAGTCGCACCGAACAAAGATGAAATTTTGGGCCGTTGTGCAATTCCATTACAGTTCATAGACAGAAGGTTTGACCATAAACCTGTGAATACTAAGTGGTTTAATCTTGAAAAACAGGTTGTCATAGAAGGAGAAAAGAAGAAGGAAATCAAATTTGCCAGCAGGATCCATATGAGGATATGTTTAGAGGGAGGATATCATGTTTTAGACGAATCGACCCATTATAGCAGCGATCTTCGACCAACGGCCAAACAGCTTTGGAAACAAAGCATTGGGGTTTTAGAATTGGGAATTCTTAGCGCTCAGGGGTTGATGCCAATGAAGACGAAAGACGGACGGGGGACCACCGATGCATATTGTGTGGCCAAATACGGTCAGAAGTGGGTCCGCACTAGGACGATCATTGACAGCTTTACACCAAAGTGGAACGAGCAGTATACTTGGGAGGTTTTTGATCCTTGCACTGTCGTGACAATTGGAGTTTTCGACAATTGTCATTTGCATGGAGGAGATAAGTCAGGAGTTGCGAAAGATTCTCGGATTGGGAAGGTCAGAATTCGTCTGTCCACGCTTGAAACCAATCGAGTTTATACACATTCTTATCCACTCCTCGTTTTATACCCGAACGGAGTCAAAAAGATGGGAGAGATTCATTTGGCCGTGCGATTCACTTGCTTGTACTTGCTAAACATGATGCATATGTACTCACATCCACTGCTTCCTAAAATGCACTATATTCATCCACTGACGGTTAGCCAGCTCGATAGTTTGAGGCATCAGGCCACTCAGATCGTATCGATGAGGTTGAGCAGAGCTGAGCCACCATTAAGGAAAGAGGTTGTTGAGTATATGCTCGATGTCGGTTCTCACATGTGGAGTATGAGAAGAAGCAAAGCTAACTTTTTCCGAATCATGGGAGTTTTGAGTGGACTAATCGCAGTCGGAAAATGGTTCGATCAGATTTGCAATTGGAAAAACCCGATAACTACAGTTCTTATTCACATCTTGTTCATAATTCTTGTCATTTATCCAGAGCTCATATTGCCAACCATTTTCCTCTACCTGTTCTTGATTGGAGTCTGGTACTATAGATGGAGGCCAAGGCACCCTCCTCACATGGACACCCGCCTCTCCCATGCAGATTCTGCCCATCCCGACGAATTAGATGAAGAGTTTGATACTTTCCCGACAACCCGTCCGGCTGATATTGTACGGATGAGGTACGATCGGCTGAGAAGCATAGCTGGCAAGATCCAGACCGTAGTCGGTGACTTAGCAACCCAAGGGGAGAGGATGCAATCTTTGCTGAGTTGGCGGGACCCGAGAGCCACCGCACTTTTCGTGCTTTTCTGTCTTGTTGCCGCCATTGTTCTTTATGTCACCCCTTTTCAAGTTGTTGCACTTCTCGCAGGATTTTACGTGTTGAGACATCCGAGGTTTCGCCATAAGCTTCCTTCCATTCCACTCAATTTCTTCAGGAGATTGCCAGCAAGAACGGATTGTATGTTATGAGATGGCAAAGGATGTCTCTTTTGAATCGGTATGTCTTTAGTTTTGCTTTTTCGGTTTTTCACAACAAACACGATGAAGGAACACAGTTTGCGCGTTTTTTGTTTTTTCGGGTATCATGTTTTATGACCTTTTCCTCAAGTCTAAGGTGATATAGACCCTGGATTTGCAGTTTGTTGTTCATACATCTTCTAGTCATAACTAAGGAAAAGTTCAAGATTTTGATCCGATCGTCTTCGCGACTTTAGGTACATGCTCATCGAATCGGACATTAAGCCAAAAAATCGATATGGTTTCGTGTCGATAGTGTGCATCCGTTCGTCTTTGCAATTTTTTTTTTTTTTTTTTTTTTGAAAACGATGGATGGTAGATTGTTATATCTTAGTTGATGAATGGGATATCCAATACAGAAATTAAGGATGGGAGAGGTTGGTAGGTTATGGACCATATAAGGTTGACATTTTCTTAGTTGAATGAATGACGATGGTATTTTAGATATTTCACTTGTATTTAATTCAACTGCACCGAAAGAGATTGTTCTTGTTATGCTATTCTTGGATTGCCTCTTCCTTTTCTGCCCTCGCTCTGTTTCCATTTAATGCCTTTGTATTCTAGAGATTGTGAATTTAGTATTTCAATTATTATCCTATTTATATATAAATAAATAAATTTAATTAAAAATTTGAGTAATTATCAATAAAAATCCTAAAATTTAGGTTTAGTGACTAAAAAAATTTTAAATTATAATTCTCTTACAATTCAACTTTTAGTGGTCGATTGCACTTGAAATAAACGCAAAACACATTTGAGTAGGAACATTCTCGGCTTCACACCGTAGATTGTGCATTAACTCGCAGTTAAATTCACATCTTGTTCATAATTCTTGTCATTTATCCAGAGCTCATATTGCCAACCATTTTCCTCTACCTGTTCTTGATTGGAGTCTGGTACTATAGATGGAGGCCAAGGCACCCTCCTCACATGGACACCCGCCTCTCCCATGCAGATTCTGCCCATCCCGACGAATTAGATGAAGAGTTTGATACTTTCCCGACAACCCGTCCGGCTGATATTGTACGGATGAGGTACGATCGGCTGAGAAGCATAGCTGGCAAGATCCAGACCGTAGTCGGTGACTTAGCAACCCAAGGGGAGAGGATGCAATCTTTGCTGAGTTGGCGGGACCCGAGAGCCACCGCACTTTTCGTGCTTTTCTGTCTTGTTGCCGCCATTGTTCTTTATGTCACCCCTTTTCAAGTTGTTGCACTTCTCGCAGGATTTTACGTGTTGAGACATCCGAGGTTTCGCCATAAGCTTCCTTCCATTCCACTCAATTTCTTCAGGAGATTGCCAGCAAGAACGGATTGTATGTTATGAGATGGCAAAGGATGTCTCTTTTGAATCGGTATGTCTTTAGTTTTGCTTTTTCGGTTTTTCACAACAAACACGATGAAGGAACACAGTTTGCGCGTTTTTTGTTTTTTTCGGGTATCATGTTTTATGACCTTTTCCTCAAGTCTAAGGTGATATAGACCCTGGATTTGCAGTTTGTTGTTCATACATCTTCTAGTCATAACTAAGGAAAAGTTCAAGATTTTGATCCGATCGTCTTCGCGACTTTAGGTACATGCTCATCGAATCGGACATTAAGCCAAAAAATCGATATGGTTTCGTGTCGATAGTGTGCATCCGTTCGTCTTTGCAATTTTTTTTTTTTTTTTTTTTTTGAAAACGATGGATGGTAGATTGTTATATCTTAGTTGATGAATGGGATATCCAATACAGAAATTAAGGATGGGAGAGGTTGGTAGGTTATGGACCATATAAGGTTGACATTTTCTTAGTTGAATGAATGACGATGGTATTTTAGATATTTCACTTGTATTTAATTCAACTGCACCGAAAGAGATTGTTCTTGTTATGCTATTCTTGGATTGCCTCTTCCTTTTCTGCCCTCGCTCTGTTTCCATTTAATGCCTTTGTATTCTAGAGATTGTGAATTTAGTATTTCAATTATTATCCTATTTATATATAAATAAATAAATTTAATTAAAAATTTGAGTAATTATCAATAAAAATCCTAAAATTTAGGTTTAGTGACTAAAAAAATTTTAAATTATAATTCTCTTACAATTCAACTTTTAGTGGTCGATTGCACTTGAAATAAACGCAAAACACATTTGAGTAGGAACATTCTCGGCTTCACACCGTAGATTGTGCATTAACTCGCAGTTAAAATTAAGTCGCTCGAAATTGAAATTGGTGCAAAATGCACCGGAGAACAGGTGACCTGAGCTTCACATGATCGCCCATAGTTAAGAAGCGGTCGACTACGCAGTTGTTTGAAGTTATATGCTGGGTGACCAGAACGTTGACTTTTTTTGTCACTTGAGAGTTTTTTTTTAAAATTAAATTGATGGGTTCCAAGTTTATACACATTCTCTGTATGATTTACAAACTTGAGTAATCAACCCTAATCTAAATCAAGTTTCATCAGCAAATGCCACCCCATCTGATTAACAACCAAATTCCCTTTCACAAAAACACAACAACAGACTCAGTTCCTTCTCTGCTTACTGCAATGGAGGTTCCTTCCATTCTAGTCTGTTAAGACTGTCAACTATGGCTCGGCGGAACTCGCCGTTGTGAAGAATGAAGGACGAGACGTGTCCACCGGTTACCCACCTCACTTCGGAACCAGGCCATGCTTTTTGAAGCTCAAGGACAGAATGTCTTGGGATGTAGCCATCATCCTGTGAGCCATAATTACTATGATATCACAAGGCTAATCTTCTAGGTTTATTACACATGAGAAGGATCAGGTACTTACAGTAGCTGCAACGAATATCACGGCATTGGGATTTTTGGGGATCGGAAATCGTGTGACATCCGTGAGAGAGAGTACGTTTTGCATCCTTTCTCTTACCTGCTCGAGCGTCATCGAGGCCTTTTGTACGGCAAGATCCTCTCTCAAAACTTCCCAAGCAGTGCCGTGTTTTAATATGCCTTCACAGAAGGCCACGGCTGCAGAGTGTGGAGACAGAAAAGGAAGAGTTGCAACTGGAGTTGGGTGCAGTGATCCAACCATGGCCGCATGAACTCCTCCTACACCAAAACAAGTACATATTTTGAGAATTACCATACTTGAAATTATGAAAATATTAATTTGTTTCTTACCCATACTAAGCCCGCAAATACCGACCTTCCCAAACCCAGCCTCTGAGTCCAACCAATGTAAGAGGCAGCGGGCCTCTTCAATGGTCGCTCTTCCTAACAAAAGCAAGTCGCTAACACACAAAAGCTTTGCACCACGCTGCAGCCGTGGACGTCTTTGTCCATAGAATGGGCTGCAGTTACACACTGAGTGTAAGAGCAAGAACTTTCAATTACGAAATTATATATTCTATTATCGATAAAAATTGATCGTGCTCGTACCTCTCAAGCACCATCGTTGCGATGTTTTCTTTTAACAATGGTCCTCCGAGGCGTAATCTCCGTTCAAAAGTATGGTCTCCAGTTCCTGAAAAAGCCATGCAAATCATTCAAGTTTTACTAATATGTAAAATTTACTATTGGAAAAAAGGACGGACATTTAAGAAGAAAAATCACATCAACAGGGTTAACATTAATCTGAAAATGCATACATAAGCAGATGATAACTTAGTTGTGATGCACTGATCAACAGAGACGAATCCACAACAACAGTTAAGTTGAATTCTATGGTAAAAATAAGCACAAAAACAGTTGATCTAAGGCAACCATCTCAGAAACCAATAAATAAATAATGCATCGTCCTCAGATTTGCACCACCTAAACAAAATCACCACGCTTGCCTTTTTTTTCTCTAATCCGAGCAAATTGCGTTGAATTTTCGAGCAAAACAATAGATTGAACCATGAACCAAGTAGATTATAGAGCCACCCAAAATAAATAAAAATAGTAAGCTTCAGATTTGCACAGCTCAAAGAACCACCTTGCTTGCTTTTCTACATCAAACTTACCCTCCAACATTTCTAGTGCTGAATGTCATATATTAACATGAACATCAAACTGAATTCCCATAAAAAGCGAAAAGTATTTCTATGTTACCTGCAAGATGAACTACGCAGGCCATCTTCTGAGTTGGAATTAATTTAGGCATGAGAAATGCAACCCTTGCACTGAGACTTTCAGGCGGTAATGCACTGAGAAGCTGTTCATCGCAAGGGGTTTTAAAAACCCCTTCTCTAAGAGAAGCTGTCTCAGTTTCCCAAACAGTTCTCCAAATTGGGTGGATCAAGTAAGGAGGCCAGTTCTGCCCTGCCATATCTGGAAATAGCTGCTTGATCATTCTCTCAAGCAAATCGAGCTTCGAGCCTCCCCATCCTCTCGAGAAAAAAGGAGGACTTATCTTCATCCTGTGCATGAATGCTCCATACACATGGTCCAACACATAATGTAGCATTCCGAGATTTACAGAGACCATTCTCAGAAATCCTCAATTTCACCCAATTTTTTTCCCCAAAAGAATATTTTGGATCAGAGATTATAAACGACAGAACCCAGAAGATTTCCTTATTAGATCCCAAATAACATTAAAACAAAGAGACCCTCGAAATTATTCGCACAATCAAACTAGATCCGAAAAATCTCGGAAGAACTGGAAGGGGAGAAGAAGATGAAGATGGGAGAATGAAGAAGAAAGGAAATCAACAAATTTATAAAAAAAAAAAAGAAAAACGGATGCTGGTTGCGAGGACTACGAAGAACCAAAAACCAAAGAAAGGAGGGAAATTGGTCGAGGATAAAATGGCGCAGACGCAGGGAATCGAAAGAGATCCAGTTCGGAGAGAGCTGGATGGGCGGACCAAGATAAAGCTGACATGCCACGTAGAATTGGGGCCCACAATTCCAAATCAATAATTAAATTATTTAAATTTTATACCATCAATTTTTTATTTTGTTTATTAATAAATTAATTTCATTTATATAATAATAATACAACAACCTAAATTAATTAAGAATTATTTATTTAGTTTAAAAATAATTAAATTGATCTAACTTTTTTTTTTTGATTGGCTAGAAAATTATATCTTGTGATTTTTTTTTTTGAAAATTAATGAAAAAAATATTTAAATTGGATAAATTTAAATAACTAAATATTTAAGAAAATTGGCGCCTTCAAGAAACGAAAAAGTTGGGATTTTTCCTATCAAAGTGGTGGGCATTTCGACTTTCAATCTTCCTGAGGCAAGAAGAAGCTCGCGACAATGGAGATCACCAATGGTTAATCACAACTTCTAATCATTGTAATGGCGGTTGTCCTATCGAGGAGTTCAATTTTCTTGATCAGGATCGTCGGCAAAGGGGTTTAGTCTAGCTACTGGAGTACAGATCAATGGATGAGCTCTCGGAAGAGTTAACCCTGGCCCTTCCTCCATATCCACTTTATCAGCTCCTCCATCAACCTCCCATTCAAAGCACTGAATCATCGCTGCAAGTGTGGTCTGGATAACCTGTAGGGCCAGCGAAATTCCAGGGCAGACTCTTCTTCCACTTCCGAACGGAATCAGATCGAAATGTTGGCCTCTCAAATCCATTTGATCTCTCCCACTCCATTCGTCGCCTAGAAATCTCTCCGGCCTAAACTCAAGAGGGCTTTCCCATATCTTTGGGTCCCTGCCCATTGCCCAAAGATTGATGAACAATTGGGTTTTGGCTGGTATCTCGTAGCCTCCGATGGTGCAGGTTTGGGTTGATTCTCTCACAATCAATGGGCTGGAGTGAAGCCTTAGCGTCTCTTTCACTATAGCCTGGAGGTAAGGAAGGTTTGAGACATCTGATTCGCTTACTATCCTACTCTTTCCGATTACTGAATCAATTTCTTTTCTTGCAATTTCCATTAGGTTTGGGTGTTTGATCAGCTCTGCTATTGCCCATTCTGTGGTGATTGCAGTTGCATCCGTCCCTGCAGCAAATACGTCCTGCAAAAGATTCATCAAAAAGCGGATGTTAGCTTCTTCTTTTCTGGCTAATTTTACCTTATTTTATGCTTTAATTTTCCATCCAATCACAGACTGGTTGTAGATTAGCACATGCATCTATTATTTAATTCAAATTAACGGATGTACATTTTTTTTCAATAGATGCCGATTAATATTTGAGGGCTTTGTCTATGATTCTGTTCTGTCGGCACAAAAATTGTTTTGTCATCTTCTACCTAAAAAATTCAATCTAGAAGTCAATGCCTAAGAAGCTGTAAAATTTTTAATTCAAAATATTGCTTAAATCATGCTCCAACTTAATAAACTATCTTCTGACATTGGCTATTAGTTAATGATTAAGCAATATAAATATGGTTGTTGGAGAATTCGCGCCAATTGTCTTACAATAGACTCTGGCTATCACGTTTAAGAATTAGTGTTGAATACATATGTAATATATTTAACAGTATCGTGGCAGCCAAGCAAAAACAACTTTAAATGTGTTTATTATTATGATTGTTTCATATGCTAAACACGAAGCATAATGACTTGGTTTTCTAAATGTAGAGAGTGTAAAATGAGTTGCTTTTCAGAATATTTTAGCTCAATTATATCTGGCTATGAATGAGAAAAACTATCAGATCAAGTACTTTCAAATAAATGTTTTAAGAATGGAGCAGAAAGAATAGAATAGTGATAGAGTTCGTGTTAATTTACCAGGATGAAGGCCTTTATGTTTTCCCTCTTTAATTTCATCTCTGAACTCTCATCCAGAGAAATATCAAGTAAAATATCAAGCAAATTCCTCACTTTATCGTTGTCGTTTATCCTTTCTTTTCTAGCCTCTTCATGCTCCTTGAGTGTCCTCTCCATCATGGAATCAAACCTTTCATGAACTTTTTTCAACTTCTTCTGAAGCCCTTGCAAGTCCAAATTCTTGCAGAACGAAATATAATCTGAGATATTAAATGTTCCTGTGAGTTCAGCCACATCTTTCACCAACTTTCTGATTTCACCAGCTTCATCTTCATTTTCTGAACATCTTGTACCCATAGTCATTCTTGATATAACATTGTTTGATAGTCTCATGAGTGCTCCTCCCACATCAACTTTCTCCTTTCTATCGGCCTTGATAAGCATCATCTGCAAGAATCTATTTGTCTCATCTTGTCTTACTGGAAAAAGCTGATCCAGCGTTCTACTGCCAAGAAGCTCAGACATGATAATCTTTTTCATGAACTTCCAGTAAGGTCCATATGGAGCAAATGAAAAATCAGCTGAGCCATACGTAAGGTAGTCAATGGCCTTTGTAACAGGTCTATTAGCGAAAGAAATTTCATGAGTTCTGAGGAACTCTTTTGCCATTTCTGAGGATGATACTACCACACAAGGAACAGAGCCAAGAAAAAGGTGATATAATGGTCCATAGCGTTTTGATAGTTTGTGAAGAGCTTGGTGGGGTAATGAAGAGAGGAGGTGGAGATGTCCAATTATAGGTAAAGCTAAAGGACCTGGTGGAAGACGAGATTTGGTTCCCCTTTTTGTGAATATGATCTTGACCAGGATTGCAGAAATCAGCCAAACAACCAAAAGAATGATGTAGCTTTGGTATTCTGCCATTGTTGTATCTTTGCTGAACAGGTTTAAAAAGATACCAGTTTGCTTTTAAGATTTTTATTTATAGGATGAACCAGTTTCATAAGAAATATCTTTTGAGTATTATATTAGAATTCAAACATGTAGGTTGGTAATTAACTTATTTACCTGAACTAATATTAAATATGGACTTATTTGCATGATATAATAATGTACAACTTGGGTTAAAAAATTAAAATAATTATGAAATACAAATAGTCACATCATACTTCTACTTGATTTTTTTTTTCCTTTCTTGGGCGATTGAAGTGGTCAAGAAGGTTATAGTGACAGCCTGCAATAACTACACTCAAATAAGAACTGCAACAGGCTGTAGCTGGTGTTTGTTAGTGAAAAAAAGTTTTGAATAATTACTTATTGTCCTTATTCTAGTGTATGCTTGTAGAATTGGCCTGCATGTTTCCTGTGTTGTTTTCAATTCCAAATTTTCATTATATTTCTTTAAGCAGATGAGGGCGCCTTCATCATGTTCAGTTTTATTAAAATTAATTACATAGAAATAATATATCAAAATGTGTGATTTCTTTGTTTTTGCTTTTTATTTTGTATGTGCTGTTATTTCTATACACAGAGTCACCTTGTGTTTGTCTTTCTAGGTAGACACCTTATAGGCGTTTGTTGCTAACGTATAGTTATGGACATATGAACATTTGCTCGTATGAAAGAATCTTTAAAATTATTGAAAAAGTAAAACGTTGGTCAACTCATTGACATACTGGGAAATTTCTCTTTGATAACTTGGGTGGCAAATTATAATATCAATGTCATCATACTGGTTTAAGATGAGCAAAACAAAGCTAGCAGTTGCTTCTCTTTTTTTCTTCAGAATTGATTCTTTTCTCATTGTGACCTTCGGGAAAAGATAGAATTTTGCTTTGCATCCATGATAAACAAAGGGTATATCCTGCCATACCTAATCTTTTAATTTCTGCAGTTCAAGTGATGTAGTTGGACCTCAAAGTAGCAGAGTATGTGAGTTCCAAAGTAGCAGAGTATATGAGTTTCAAAGTAGCAGATTGTCATTGCTGAACCATCCTCTTCTTCTTCTTCAAAATATTACAAATTCATGCCGGGTTTGACTTTGTTAAATTTACAGGGTTCATTAGTTGTATCATACTATCAACTTTACCTCAGTGTGGTGTCAGTGTCGAAACCAAGCATGCGTAACACAAATTTTTAAATTTCATATAGCACCAATAATTGTTTGCAGCACTATACTCTTCTAAAACAAAAATTATTTGTTTTGTTCCAGAAGTGTATCAACTATCAACATACCACATAAAGATATGTGTTGCTTTATTTAAGATATCTTTATCATTGTAATGTTTTATTACAATTTATTTAGAGTTATCAAAATCATCATCTGAAGTTCAATTGTAGACTAGTCTTGATTTCACCTGAATTCTTTTTCTTGCGATTTATTTTCTTTCTATGATCTTTCAGAAAGACTGAAATGGATCAAATCTAGTGACAGGGATACAAATCAACGGATGAGCCCTTGAGAGCATACTTCCAGGTCCTTCCTCCATGTCGATTAGAGCACCATTACTGTCATTACCAACTTTCCAATCAAAGCATTGAATCATGGCAGCAAGAGTTGACTGAGCAACATTTAGAGCTAGTGAGGCTCCGGGGCAACCTCTTCTTCCAGTCCCAAATGGCAAAAAATTGAAATTCGTTCCTCTTTCATCCGAATGGTTTTTAATACTACCGTCTTTATTGAGAAACCTCTCTGGGCGGAATTCAAGGGGGTTCTCCCAGCATTTCGGATCCCTGCCTAGTGCCCATACATTGACAAAGAGCCAAGTCTTGGCTGGAATATCATAACAACCAACTACACAATCGTCTATTGACTCTCTCATCAGCAAAGGACCTGGAGGGTGAAGCCTTAGTGACTCCTTTAACGTAGCTTGGAGGTATGGGAGGTTTTGAATATCAGATTCAGTTGCTATCCTGTTGTTCCCTACTACAGAATCAATCTCTTGCCTCATTTTTTGCACTGCATTTGGATGATTGATAAGCTCTGCTAGAGTCCACTCTAGTGTGTTTGAAGTCGTGTCTGTCCCACCCGAGAATATGTCCTATCAAATTCACAATTGGTTTCATCTTCAGATTTCTTCAATAACGAGATAGAACTATGAATCTCATGTTGTATAAAATTGGTCTAGTTTTTGCAAAATTTCTGAAAACAGAAAAGTTTATGACTAGATTCCACTCATGCATGTGTTTGTTATAGTGAAAGAATAGTTACCAGCATGGAAGCCTTTATATTTTCTTTACTCAATCTTATTTCGGAGCTATCGTCTTCCGCGATGTCAAGAAGGATATCGAGTAAATCCCTGGTTGCATCCACATCCTTTTTCCTTGCTTCTTTGTGCTCCTTCATGATAGTTTCCATCATAGTGTCAAATCTATCTCTAATTTTCTTCAGTTTCTTCTCAAATCCCTGCAGATCCAAACTCTTTAAAAACCAAAAGTAGTCGGCCAAGTTGAACTTCGCACAAAGCTCACATGACTCTTTCACTAACTTCCTCACTTCATAGGCTTCGTTGTTATAGTCTGAATACCTCTTGTTCATAGACATTCTTGATATTATGTTGTTCGTCACTGTTATAAGCTCCCCTCTAATATCCATGGCCTGCCCTGCTTCTGCACTTTTTTGTATATTCTTCAAGAAGAGATTTATCTCATCACGCCTTATGGATTGAAGGGCATCCAGTGATCGGCTACTGAAAAGTTCAGTTACACACACTTTCCTCATGAACTTCGAGTATTCGCCATAAGGGCAAAATGAAAAATCGGCTGATCCATACGTGAGGTAATCAACAGCTGCAATTTTGGGTCGATTAGAGAAGGAAGTTTCATTAACTCTGAGCAGTTCTTTGACTATTTCAGGTTCAGAGGCAACAATACAATGGGCAGAGCCAAGTTTAAGGTGAACTAATGGTCCATATTTGGTGGAGAGCTCATGAAATGAGCGGTGAGGACGTCTGCCAAGGAGGTGAAGGTTTCCAATGATTGGCAAAGATGGAGGACTGGGTGGTAAGTGAAGTTTTGGCTTTGTTAATTTGGTTGATAGTTTTTGGAACCCGATTGTGAACACTACCGAAATTAGGAAGATTAAGAAGTAAGCCATAGAATCAGCGATGTTGATCATCTTCGGGGAGAAAAATGATAATGGATTCGATTTCAGTGAGCTATGTTTAAATAAGAATTCACGATCATGTTTCTATATAAGACTGAAATGTCTGACTTTGTTTACAAATTGTAACCGAACACTGACGTTGAAATAATAAACTAAACAATTTGATTATCATGAAAAGTACAGATTTGGACTGCATATAATGCAACCATGTTGACTCAATAGGCCGATCCTATCTCAAGATTGTCAGCATTCTCTAGAAGTTGACATTGTAATTACACATCCATCAACTTGCCATCTAGAATCAAACTGACCGGTAAGCTTCTACGAGTTTTTATATTAATATACTGAAATACTTGTTAAATAATCAAGAACGAGTTAAGAGTGGAGATGTCATCAGATTGTAATGACGTTTAGGATATGTCTTCGCATTGTTTTCCTCGAAACTTCTTTTGTTTGAGTTATAATAGTATGTTGTGAATGATTGGAGATTTTATGCCTGTAATTTTGGACAATCAATGGGCTGGAGTGAAGCCTGAGCGACTCTTTCACTATAGCTTGGAGGTAAGGAAGGTTTGAGACATCTGATTCGCTTACTATCCTACTCTTTCCGATTACTGAATCAATTTCTTTTCTTGCAATTTCCATTAGGTTTGGGTGTTTGATCAGCTCTGATATTGCCCATTCTGTGGTGATTGCAGTTGCATCCGTCCCTGCAGCAAATACGTCCTGCAAAAGATTCATAAAAAAGGGGATGTTAGCTTCTTCTTTTCTGGGTAATTTTACCTTATTTTATGCTTTAATTTTCCATCCAATCACAGACTGGCTGTAGATTAGCATATGCATCTATTTTTTAATTCAAATTAACGGATGTACATTTTTTTTCAATAGATGCCGATTAATATTTGAGGGCTTTGTCTATGATTCTGTTCTGTCGGCACAAAAATTATTTTGTCATCTTCTACCTAAAATATTCAATCTAGAAGTCAATGCCTGAGAAGCTGTAAAATTATTAATTCAAAATATTTCTTAAATCATGCTCCAACTTAATAAACTATCTTCTGACATTGGCTATAAGTTAATGATTAAGCAATATAAATATGGTTGTTGGAGAATTCACGCCAATTGTCTTACAATAGACTCTGGCTATCAAGTTTAAGAATCAGTGTTGAATAGATATGTAATATATTTAACGTATCGTGGCACCAAGCAAAAACAACTTTAAATGTGTTTATTATTATGATTGTTTCATATGCTAAACACGAAGCATAATGACTTGGTTTTCTAAATGTAGAGAGTGTAAAATTAGTTGCTTTTCAGAATATTTTAGCTCAATTATATCTGGCTATGAATGAGAAAAATTATCAGTTCAAGTACTTTCAAATAAATGTTTTAAGAATGGAGCAGAAAGAATAGAATAGTGATAGAGTTCATGTTAATTTACCAGGATGAAGGCCTTTATGTTTTCCCTCTTTAATTTCATCTCTGAACTCTCATCCAGAGAAATATCAAGTAAAATATCAAGCAAATTCCTCACTTTATCGTTGTCGTTTATCCTTTCTTTTCTAGCCTCTTCATGCTCCTTGAGTGTCCTCTCCATCATGGAATCAAACATTTCATGAACTTTTTTCAACTTCTTCTGAAGCCCTTGCAAGTCCAAATTCTTGCAGAACGAAATATAATCTGAAATATTAAATGTTCCTGTGAGTTCAGCCACATCTTTCACCAACTTTCTGATTTCACCAGCTTCATCTTCATTTTCTGAACATCTTGTACCCATAGTCATTCTTGATATAACATTGTTTGATAGTCTCATGAGTTCTCCTCCCACATCAACTTTCTCCTTTCTATCGGCCTTGATAAGCATCATCTGCAAGAATCTATTTGTCTCATCTTGTCTTACTGGAAAAAGCTGATCCAGCGTTCTACTGCCAAGAAGCTCAGACATGATAATCTTTTTCATGAACTTCCAGTAAGGTCCATATGGAGCAAATGAAAAATCAGCTGAGCCATACGTAAGGTAGTCAATGGCCTTTGTAACAGGTTTATTAGCGAAGGAAATTTCATGAGTTCTAAGGAACTCTTTTGCCATTTCTGAGAAACTCTTGTGCCATTTCTGAGGATGATACTACCACACAAGGAACAGAGCCAAGAAAAAGGTGATATAATGGTCCATAGCGTTTTGATAGTTTGTGAAGAGCTTGGTGGGGTAATGAAGAGAGGAGGTGGAGATGTCCAATGATAGGTAAAGCTAAAGGACGTGGTGGAAGGCGAGATTTGGTTCCCCTTTTTGTGAATATGATCTTGACCAGGATTGCAGAAATCAGCCAAACGACCAAAAGAATGATGTAGCTTTGGTATTCTGCCATTGCTGTATCTTGCTGAACAGGTTTAAAAAGATACCAGCTTGCTTTTAAGGTTTTTATTTATAGGATGAACCAGTTTCATAAGAAATATCTTTTGAGTATTATATTAGAATTCAAACATGTAGGTTGGTAATTAACTTATTTAACTGAACTAATATTAAATATGGACTTATTTGCATGATATAATAATGTACAACTTGGGTTAAAAAATTAAAATAATTATGAAATACAAATAGTCACATCATACTTCTACTTGATTTTTTTTTTCCCTTTCTTGGGCGATTGAAGTGGTCAAGAAGGATATAGTGACAGCCTGCAATAACTACACTAAAATAAGAACTGAAACAGGCTGTAGCTGGTGTTTGTTAGTGAAAAAAAGTTTTGAATAATTACTTATTGTCCTTATTCTAGTGTATGCTTGTAGAATTGGCCTGCATGTTTCCTGTGTTGTTTTCAATTCCAAATTTTCATTATATTTCTTTAAGCAGATGAGGCCGTCTGCATCATGTTCAGTTTTATTAAAATTAATTACATAGAAATATATCAAAATGTGTGATTTCTTTGTTTTTTCTTTTTATTTTGTATGTGCTGTTATTTCTATACACAGAGTCACCTTGTGCTTCTCTTTCTAGGTAGACAACTTATAGGCGTTTGTTGCTAACATATAGTTATGGACGTATGAACATTTGCTCGTATGAAAGAATTTTTAAAATTATTGAAGAAGTAAAACGTTCGTCAAACTCATTGACATACTGGGAAATTTCTGTTTGATAACTTGGGTGGCAAATTATAATATCAATCTTGTAACAATTAGGAATTCAAAATCGAAATTCCCAAATTCAATTCTAGGGTTTAAAATTGAAATTTCCCAAATCAGAATACAATCAATCAAATTCAGATTTTTGGGAAACTAATCTAATGAATCTAGCCCATAATTTGACCAAAAACAGAGGAAAAAATCGAAGTTAAAAATTTAATTGCTGAATTTCAGCAATCATCCCGATTTGGGAATCGGATGGCTATTTCTTAGCAAGAAATCCGGCTTGAACTTGGTCTAGAATGGTGACCAAGTTCGGATGTGAGATCAGAATGGAAAAGCTGAATATCCGAGCTGGAGACATTATAGCTCGAAAAATCCGATCAATTACAGATTTCTCGGTTGGGCGCGGAGCTGTCCCTCCCCTATAAATAGAGGGGTTCGGGTGAGGAGGAATCTCACCCCACAGCTCCCCTCTCCCTCTCGAGTTCTTCAGAAAGGAAGAAGAACTTACCTCTTGGTCACCGGCGACGAAGTCCTCCTCTCTGGCAGCTGAGCTCCGACGAACTCTCGGCCTCCATCGACGACCGTCTTCGGAGTAAGCCCTCTCCCTCTTCCCCTCGCTCGATCTCTCTCACTCTCCATGTCTCTGTCTCACACTCTCCCTGTCATTCTGCAGAACTCGCGACGAAGAAGGAGAAGAAGAAGGGTTCGGGTTTTTGTTTTAAAAACCTGAACCGGTTCACTTAAGTTGAACAGAACCGGACCAACAGTGAACCGAACCGAACCAGACCAACAGCGAACCGAACCAGACCAACAGCGAACCGAACCAGACCAACAGTGAACCGACCTGACCAGTACTGTTCACCGACCCGACCCGGTACTGTTCACCTGACCCGAACCGGACCCGACCCAACCCGATTTTCGACCCGATTTTAACCGAACCGATCAAAAATTTAACCAATAATAATTTCTGCCCAAATTCTTTTAAAGTTGGATTAAATTAAGTGAGATTTTAATTTTGATATTCAAATTAGGCAGAAAATATTTTGGAACCGTCCGATTCGATCTAAATCGACTCAACCGACCCAGTCCGACCCGATAACACAACGTAAGGAAATTCTGCTCAATTTACTTTGAAAATTGGAATTATTAAGTAGGATATTAATATCAAAGATTTTAATTAAGCAGGATATTGTTCTGGAAAATTTGGAAAATCCTGACAAAGTTTTGGCTACGGCCCTACATCACAAGATATGTATTATTTTAATTATGTTATTTTTCAGTCACACGTTTTCAATGATTGAGCACGTATGTTATTTTATCGACATAGAATAGTTTAAAAGATAAAATTGATAGGTTATTTGCATGTGTATGAAAAAGTAAAAGGGAATTGACGGAAAATGCGATAGCAAAAGCCTGAACGACAGTGAGATGGTGAGCTTGAGCATATGTTTTAACGTGATAGCAAAAGCCTGAACGACAGTGAGATGGTGAGCTTGACCGTTAAAATTAAAAGTAAAAGATAACGAAGCCTGAACGACAATGAGATGGCTAAGTCTTAGTATGCAACTATTAACAGGATTCGGTAAAAGTAAAAGTAAAAGTAAAAGTTTTGCAACTGCACGTATTTCCACTCACTGAGATTTTCTCACAGTTTTGTTTTAACTTGTGATGTAGGTGAGTTTTTATCTGAGGAAGAACTAGCTGCAGTGGTAAGCAAGCATACAGAAGAAGAAGAGATTGTTGAATTCCAAGAAAATGATTTAAATTAAGTATGTTTTAGTTTTCAAACGATATTTAAAGCTTTATTTTAATTTAAGACTTGAAATAATTATGTTGAATTTTTATTAAATAAAGTTTCATTAAATGTTTTAATTATGCGATGATTTCAAGATTTTAACAAATTAATTATCAAGTTTCCGCGATATTTAAGTTTTCAATTAATATGTTTTTAAATTTTAAGAATTTCGATTTAACGCTCGATTTTAAAAATCAATTTGGGGAAAAATTCTAGGGTTTTCAAAATTAGGGTTTCAAATTGAGGATTTTTAAATTGGGGCGTTACAATTTGGTATCAGAGAAAATGTTTATAAAATGATTTTGTAAACTACTCTGTATGCTCACGTGCACCTGAAAGATTGTCAATCAGCAAGTAAGTCGGTATTAAATTTTATATTTTGATAAAAGTATGTTAGGTAATATTGTAGTACATTTCAAAAATAAGTATATAAGATAGATATTCTTAAAATAAGATCATTGTGATGTAGACTATGGCCAATCGTAGAGGAAATAAAAATCATCGGGATGCTTTACTCGATCGGATGATGGATATGATGGAGATGCAGGCCAGACAAAATGAACAACTGTCGCAAGCAGCTAATGCGACAGCTCAGGCAGCCACTGCCGCGGCTCAGGCGGCAAATATGCAGGCCCAAGTTCCTAATATGCCTCGGCATGTAGATATGGATTTCGACAGATTTCGACATTTGGACCCTCCAAATTTCTACGGTAATTTAGCAGATATGGCCGCAGCGGATGATTAGATCAGGACCATTGAGGAAATCTTTGAGCATGCCAAAATTTCTGAAGGAGAGAAAGTTCTTTGTGCCTCTTCGATGTTTCGGATGGAGGCGCGTTATTGGTGGGATTCAGTAAAAGCGATGCATACGGTTGCTACCATGACTTGGGAGAAATTCAAGGAGTTATTCAACGAGAAGTACTTCACGGACTCAATGATGGATGCAAAAGCTGAGGAATTCATGACTCTCAAGCAGACCGGAGGTGTTATGGAGTATTTACACAAATTTGAGCAATTGTCTCGTTATGTCCCTCACATTGCTGGCAACGAGGCTATGAAGGTGAAACGGTTTATCCAAGGACTAAGGGCGGAGATACTTAAGGACATCCGTCTTATTACCTCCAAGAACTCTTCATTCGTGTTTGTTGTGGAGAAAGCACTGGCTGCAGAGCAAGGAGAGAAAGATATTATCAAGGCTCAGGATTTGCGAAGGAGATACAGCCATGCGACTCAAGCTGTACGAAGTAGAATTCCACCACAACAAACAACTGGATTTAAGCGAACTATGAGCAGTGGACCTGCTGGAGGACCTTCTAAGTTTGCTGGAGGACCTTCCAAGTTTGTGAAGAAGGAACCTACATCGACTAATGCACCTGTATGTCCCACATGCAAGAAGCCACATTTTGGAGAGTGTCGCGTGCAGGCCAACACATGTTTTAAATGCGGTCAACCCGGACATTATATCAGTAATTGCCCAAAGAATACACGGGAGCAACCCAAGACAACTGCAAGAGTATTTGCCATGACTAAAGATGAAGCTAAAGGGAATGCATCTGTGGTGACAGGTTTGATATTTATTTCTGGCATTTCTTCTAGCGTATTATTTGATTCTGGAGCTACACATTCATTTATATCCCTTGGGCATGCTAAGAAGTTTGACATTAAAGTAGAGCCTCTAGAGTGTAATATGGGAGTAGCTACACCTTCGGGCAAGATTATGTTTGTCAATTCTATTATTAGGTGTGAAGTGTGTATTGGGGAAAATCAACTGGAAGTTGATTTAATTATTTTGGCAATGTACGATTACGATGTTATCCTTAGAATGGATTGACTTACTAATCACTATGCGACTATTGATTGTCGCAAGAAGATGGTAAATTTCCAACTGCCTGGAAAAGAATTGTTTTCTTTCTATGGAGATTCTAATGTATCAAGAATTCCAGTGATATCAGCTATGCGACCTCGGAGTTTATTAAATTCTGGTTGCATTAGAGTTCTAGCTAGTGCCATTTGTTCTGAACCTATTGAAGCCATGACATTGCGTTTTGTGCCGATAGTTAATGAATTTCCTGATGTCTTTCCCGATGACCTGACTATGTTACCACCTGCGAGAGATGTGGAATTCGGTATTGAGCTGCTACCTGGAACGGCACCGATCTCTAAAGCTCTATATAGAATGGCGCCAAGCGAATTAAAGGAGTTAAAGACCCAACTTGACGATTTGCTGGAGAAAGGATTTATTCAACCGAATTTCCCACCCTGGGGAGCTCCGGTTTTATTTGTGAAGAAAAAAGACGGATCAATGAGAATGTGTATCGACTACAGAGAGCTCAACAAAGTTACTATCAAGAACAAATATCCACTGCCGAGAATAGATGACTTATTCGATCAGTTGAAGGGAGCAGCAGTTTTCTCAAAAGTTGATCTAAGGTCTGGCTATCATCAGCTAAGAATTAAGGAGGATGACGTGTTCAAGACGGCGTTTCGTACCAGATATGGTCACTATGAATTCCAAGTCATGCCGTTCGAATTAAGTAATGCACCAGCCGCATTTATGAATCTGATGAATCGAACATTCAAGACCTTTTTGGATGATTTTGTTATAGTCTTTATTGACGATATCCTTATCTACTCGAAGAGCAAGGAGGAGCATGAAGAACATTTAAGGATTATTCTATCTATTTTAAGGCGTGAGAAATTATATGCAAAGTTCTCCAAGTGTGAATTTTGGATGGAGAATGTAACTTTTCTTGGTCATATTATTTCAAAAGAGGGCGTAGTAGTGGACCCAGCAAAGATTGAAGCTGTAAGTAAATGGCCTCAACCAAAGAATGCATCTGAAATAAGGAGTTTTCTTGGCCTTGCGGGTTATTTTCGGAGATTCGTAGAAGGTTTTTCAACCTTAGCCAACCCGCTTACAAAGCTAACTAGAAAAGGTGTAAAGTATTCATGGACTGATGAGTGCGAGCAAAGCTTTCAGGAGCTGAAGAAAAAGTTAGTTTCAGCACCCATACTTACTATACCATCCAGATCAGGAAAATTTGTGGTTTATAGTGACGCTTCGAAGTATGGTTTGGGATGTGTCCTTATGCAAGAAGGAAATGTGGTCGCCTATGCCTCGAGACAGTTGAAGGAACACGAGAGAACTACCTAACTCATGATTTGGAACTTGCCGCGGTAGTTCATGCATTAAAGATTTGGAGGCATTATCTTTATGGAGAAAGGTGCGAGATTTATACGGATCACAAAAGCCTGAAATACTTTCTAACTCAGAAGGATCTGAATATAAGGCAGCGCAGATGGTTGGAGCTAGTAAAGGACTATGACTGCGAAATTATTTATCACCCTGGCAAAGCTAATGTCGTAGCTGATGCTTTGAGTAGAAGAACCTCATCTCAAATTTCTTCATTACGACTGATTCCAGAACAGTTAACCGAGGAGATGCATAGATCTAACATCGAAGTTGTGCCGTTTGGGCTACTTGAGAGATTGTCTGCTATGACACTTCAACCAAGTTTGCTGGAACAAATAAATGAGAAACAACGAGGAGATGCTTATATTTGCAAAGTTAAAAGTGATCTGGAAGCAGGAAAAATTTCTGAGTTTTCTGTATCTGATGGTGGGATTATCCAATTCAAAAAGAGATGGTGTATACCAGAAGATGCTATATTGAAGAAAGCACATTCAACCCCTTACTCGGTACATCCTGGATCAACAAAAATGTATCGAGATTTGAAGCAGCATTATTGGTGGCGTGGGATGAAAGTGGATGTAGCCAAATTTGTGGAGAAGTGTCTTACTTGTCAGCAAGTCAAGGCGGAGCATCAACGACCTGCTGGTACATTGCAACCACTCATGGTGTCTCAGTGGAAATGAGAGCATATTACTATGGACTTTGTAGTGGGACTTCCTAAGACGTTTAAGGGTCACGCTCCATTTGGGTGATAGTTGATCGATTGACCAAATTCGCATATTTTCTTCCTGTGAAGACTACCTATACCATGGATCAGTATGCTCAGCTTTATGTTCAAGAGATTATCAGACTGCATGGTACGCCTGTTTCTATCGTGTCTGATCGAGATCCTCGCTTTACCTCAAAATTTTGGAAGAGTATGCAGAAAGCTATGGGCACTCAGTTGAACTTCAGTACAGCTTTCCACCCTCAGACAGATGGACAATCGGAAAGGACGATTCAAACCCTGGAGGATATGTTACGGGCGTGTGCATTCGACTTTCAAGGAAATTGGAGTAAGAATTTGCCATTGGTGGAGTTTTCCTACAACAACAGTTACGAAGCTTCGATTAGGATGGCACCATATGAAGCTCTATATGGTAGAAAATGCAGATCTCCAGTGCATTGGGACGAAGTGGGCGAAGGAGTACTTGTTGGGCCAGATATGTTGAGACAGACCACCTAGATCGTTACATTAATCCGGAAGAGAATTCTGACGGCTCAGAGTAGACAGAAAAGTTATGCTTATAAGAGAAGAAGAAAGTTAGAGTTTGCTGTGGGAGATCAAGTTTTCCTGAAAATCTCGCCAATGAGAGGTGTTATGCGCTTTGGAAAGAAAGGGAAACTGAGCCCAAGATTCACAGGCCCATTTGAAATCACAAAAAGAATAGGAGAAGTTGCTTTCCAGTTGGACTTACCAGATTCATTCAAGCACGTGCACAATGTCTTTCATGTCTCATGTTGAAGAAGTATGTTTCAGACCCCTCGCATGTCTTGCCATCGAGATCTCTAGACTTCGCAATCAACCCTGATCTATCATATGAAGAAAGACCGACCCAAATTATAGACATCGAAGAAAGAGAGCTAAGGAATAAGAAGGTCACACTTGTCAGAGTGCTTTGGAAGAACCGGAACATTGAAGAAGCCACATGGGAAAGAGAGATGACATGAGGAAGACCTACCTTGAGTTATTTATGTAATTGTTTTAAATTTCGAGGACGAAATTTCTTTTAAGGAGGGAAGGATGTAACAATTAGGAATTCAAAGTCGAAATTCCCAAATTCAATTCTAGGGTTTAAAATTGAAATTTCCCAAATCAGAATACAATCAATCAAATTCAGATTTTTGGGAAACTAATCTAATGAATCTAGCCCATAATTTGACCAAAAACAGAGGAAAAAATCGAAGTTAAAAATTTAATTGCTGAATTTCAGCAATCATCTCGATTTGGGAATCGAATGGCTATTTCTTAGCAAGAAATCCAGCTTGAACTTGGTCTAGAATGGTGACCAAGTTCGGATGTGAGATCAGAATGGAAAAGCTGAATATCCGAGCTGGAGACATTATAGCTCGAAAAATCCGATCAATTACGGATTTCTCGGTTGGGCGCGGGACTGTCCCTCCCCTATAAATAGAGGGGTTCGGGTGAGGAGGAATCCACCCCACAGCTCCCCTCTCCCTCTCGAGTTTTTCAGAAAGGAAGAAGAACTTACCTCTTGGTCACCGGCGACGAAGTCCTCCTCTTTGGGAGCTGAGCTTTGACGAACTCTCGGCCTCCATCGACGACCGTCTTCGGAGTAAGCCCTCTCCCTCTTCCCCTCGCTCGATCTCTCTCACTCTCCCTGTCTCTGTCTCACACTCTCCCTCTCACTCTGCAGAACTCGCGACGAAGAAGGAGAAGAAGAAGGGTTCGGGTTTTTGTTTTAAAAACCTGAACCGGTTCACTTAAGTTGAACCGAATCAGACCGAACCGAACCAGACCAACAGCGAACCAAACCAGACCAACAGTGAACCGACCCGACCAGTACTGTTCACTGACCCGACCTGGTACTGTTCACCTGACCCGAACCGGACCCGACCCAACTCGATTTTAACCGAACCGATCGAAAATTTAACCGGTAAGAATTTCTGCCCAAATTCTTTTAAAGTTGGATTAAATTAAGTGAGATTTTAATTTTGATATTCGAATTAGGCAGAAAATATTTTGAAACCGTCCGATTCGATCCAAATCGACTCAACCGACCCGGTCTGACCCGATAACACAACGTAAGGAAATTCTGCTCAATTTACTTTGGAAATTGGAATTATTAAGTAGGATATTAATATCAAAGATTTTAATTGAGCAGGATATTGTTCTGGAAATTTTGGAAAATCCCGATAAACTCTCGGAATCCAAGTAAATGTAAATACAAAGTTTTGGCTACGGCCCTACATCACAAGATATGTATTATTTTAATTATGTTATTTTTCAGTCACACGTTTTCAATGATTGAGCACATATGTTATTTTATCGACATAGAATAGTTTAAAAGATAAAATGGATAGGTTATTTACATGTGTATGAAAAAGTAAAAGGGAATTGACGGAAAATGCGATAGCAAAAGCCTGAACGACAGTGAAATGATGAGCTTGAGTATATGTTTTAACGTGATAGCAAAAGCCTGAACAACAGTGAGATGGTGAGCTTGACCGTTAAAATTAAAAGTAAAAGATGACGAAGCCTGAACGACAATGAGATGGCTAAGTCTTAGTATGCAACTATTAACAGGATTCGGTAAAAGTAAAAGTAAAAGTTTTGCAACTGCACGTATTTCCACTCACTGAGATTTTCTCATAGTTTTGTTTTAACTTGTGATGTAGTGAGTTTTTATCTGAGGAAGAACTAGCTGCAATTGAGAACCCTCCAGTGGCAAGCAAGCATACAGAAGAAGAAGAGATTGTTGAATTCCAAGAAAATGATTTAAATTAAGTATGTTTTAGTTTTCAAACGATATTTAAAGCTTTATTTTAATTTAAGACTTGAAATAATTATGTTGAATTTTTATTAAATAAAGTTTCATTAAATGTTTTAATTATGCTATGATTTCAAGATTTTAACAAATTAATTATCAAGTTTTCGCGATATTTAAGTTTTCAATTAAAGTTTCATTAAATGTTTTAATTATGCTATGATTTCAAGATTTTAACAAATTAATTATCAAGTTTTCGCGATATTTAAGTTTTCAATTAATATGTTTTTAAATTTTAAGAATTTCGATTTAACGCTCGATTTCAAAAATCAATTTGAGGAAAAATTCTAGGGTTTTTAAAATTAGGTTTTCAAATTGGGAATTTTTAAATTGGGGCGTTACAAATCTTATCATACAGGTTTAAGATGATCAAAACAAAGCTAGCAGTTGTTTCTCTTTTTTTTTTTTCAGAATTGATTCTTTCTTATTGTGACCTTCTGGAAAAGATAGAATTTTGCTTTGCATCCATGATAAACGAAAGGTATATCCTGCCATACCTAATCGTTTAATTCCTGCAGTTCAAGTGATGTAGTTGGACCTCAAAGTAGCAGAGTATGTGAGTTTCAAAGTAGCAGAGTATATGAGTTTCAAAGTAGCAGATTGTCATTGCTGGACCATCCTCTTCTTCTTTAAAATATTACAAATTCATGCAGGGTTTGACTTTGTTAAATTTACAGGGTTCATTAGTTGTATCATACTATCAACTTTACCTCAGTGTGGTGTCAGTGTCGAAACCAAGCATGCGTAACACAAATTTTTAAATTTCATATAGCACCAATAATTGTTTGCAGCACTATACTCTTCTAAAACAAAAATTATTTGTTTTGTTCCAGAAGTGTATCAACATACCACATAAAGATACGTGTTGCTTTATTTAAGATATCTTTATCATTGTAATGTTTTATTACAATTTATTTAGAGTTATCAAAATCATCAGCTGAAGTTCAATTGTAGACTAGTCTTGATTTCACCTGAATTCTTTTTCTTGCGTTTTATTCTCTTTCTATGATATTTCAGAAAGACTGAAATGGATCAAATCTAGTGACAGGGATACAAATCAACGGATGAGCCCTTGAGAGCATACTTCCAGGTCCTTCCTCCATGTCGATTAGAGCACCATTACTGTCATTACCAACTTTCCAATCAAAGCATTGAATCATGGCAGCAAGAGTTGACTGAGCAACATTTAGAGCTAGTGAGGCTCCGGGGCAACCTCTTCTTCCAGTCCCAAATGGCAAAAAATTGAAATTCGTTCCTCTTTCATCCGAATGGTTTTTAATACTGCCGTCTTTATTGAGAAATCTCTCTGGGCGGAATTCAAGGGGGTTCTCCCAGCATTTCGGATCCCTGCCTAGTGCCCATACATTGACAAAGAGCCGAGTCTTGGCTGGAATATCATAACCACCAACTACACAATCGTCTATTGACTCTCTCATCAGCAAAGGACTTGGAGGGTGAAGCCTTAGTGACTCCTTTAACGTAGCTTGGAGGTATGGGAGGTTTTGAATATCAGATTCAGTTGCTATCCTGTTGTTCCCTACTACATAATCAATCTCTTGCCTCATTTTTTGCATTGCATTTGGATGATTGATAAGCTCTGCTAGAGTCCACTCTAGTGTGTTTGAAGTCGTGTCTGTCCCACCCGAGAATATGTCCTATCAAATTCACAATTGGTTTCATCTTCAGATTTCTTCAATAACAAGATAGAACTATGAATCTCATGTTGTATAAAATTTGTCTAGTTTTTGCAAAATTTCTGAAAACAGAAAAGTTTATGACTAGATTCCACTCATGCATGTGTTTGTTATAGTGAAAGAATAGTTACCAGCATGGAAGCCTTTATATTTTCTTTACTCAATCTTATTTCGGAGCTATCGTCTTCCGCGATGTCAAGAAGGATATCGAGTAAATCCCTGGTTGCATTTCCTCTATCATCCTCATCCTTTTTCCGTGCTTCTTTGTGCTCCTTCATGATAGTTTCCATCATAGTGTCAAATCTATCTCTAATTTTCTTCAGTTTCTTCTCAAATCCAAGCATATCCAAACTCTTTAAAAACCAAAAGTAGTCGGCCAAGTTGAACTTCGCACAAAGCTCGCCTGACTCTTTCACTAACTTCCTCACTTCATAGGCTTCGTTGTTATAGTCTGAATACCTCTTGTTCATAGACATTCTTGATATTATGTTGTTCGTCACTGTTATAAGCTCCCCTCTAATATCCATAGCCTGCCCTGCTTCTGCACTTTTTTGTATATTCTTCAAGAAGAGATTTATCTCATCACGCCTTATGGATTGAAGGGCATCCAGTGATCGGCTACTGAAAAGTTCAGTTACACACATTTTCCTCATGAACTTCCAGTATTCGCCATAAGGGCTGAATGAAAAATCGGCTGATCCATATGTGAGGTAATCAACAGCTGCAATTTTGGGTCGATTAGAGAAGGAAGTTTCATTAACTCTGAGCAGTTCTTTGACTATTTCAGGTTCGGAGGCAACAATACAATGGGCAGAGCCAAGTTTAAGGTGAACTAATGGTCCATATTTGGTGGAGAGCTCATGAAATGAGCGGTGAGGAGGTCTGCCAAGGAGGTGAAGGTTTCCAATGATTGGCAAAGATGGAGGACTGGGTGGTAAGTGAAGTTTTGGCTTTGTTAATTTGGTTGATAGTTTTCGAAACCCGATTGTGAAAACTACCGAAATTAGGAAGATTAAGAAGTAAGCCATAGAATCAGCCATGTTGATCATCTTCGTGGAGAAAAATGATAATGGATTCAATCTCAGTGAACTATGTTTAAATAAGAATCCACGATCATGTTTCTCTATAAGACTGAAATGTCTGGCTTTGTTTACAAATTGTAACCGAACACTGACGTTGAATAATAAACTAAACAACTTGATCATCATGAAAAGTACAGATTTGGACTGCATATAATGCAACCATGTTGCCTCAATCGGCCGATCCTATCTCAAGATTGTCAGCATTCTCTAGAAGTTGACATTGTATTTACACATCCATCAACCTGTCATCTAGAATCGACCTGACCGGTAAGCTCCTACGAGTTTTTATATTAATATACTGAAATACATACTCGTTAAATAATCAAGAACGAGTTAAGAATGGAGATGTCATCAGATGGTAATGACGTTTATTATATGTCTTCGCATTGTTTTCCACGATACTTCATTTGTTTGAGTTATAATAGTATCTTGTCAATGATTGGAGATTTTATGCATGTAATTTTGAAGAGATGGATCACCCAGATGATCTTGATTCTCTGCAGAGCAGCAGATCGTGAATCTTTCCGGTACAAACTCGTCGGATCTTTCCACGCATCTGGGCCCCGCCGGAATGCGTAGGCGTTGACGTGGATTTTTGTCCTTTGGCTTGATTTTTAAATCAACGGTGCATTCTCATGTATAGAAGATTTGTGACGTCCGATTCCTCGACTAGCCTGCCGGACCCCACGACCAAATCAATCTCGACGCTGAGCCGCAGTGGATGGTTTGATGAGCTGTACCATTACCTGAACGGACACTTACGATGAACTAAATGTCAACTTATTAGATTTAATTAAATTTGGGTTAATTAAAAAGCTTTAAACTCAGTAAACAGTAGGCAAAGAGAGTAATTTATACCACTTGAGAAGGGCAAAAAAGAGAAGAAGATCCGCTATTCAAAGCAATAATTCAAAGAATATATAGAGAGTCTTGCTCGTCCACTAAAAAGCTTGAGCCAATAGATCTACCATAGCAGAACAACAATGGAAGCTCTCCTCGCCCATTTCACTTTCCTCTCAGACCAGGCTCTCCAAGACAAGTACTTTGACCCTTCCTTGAATCGAAGACATGATGAAGCTCTTCGAGATTGAAGCCTACAATTCATGGGCCGCCATGGAAATGGAGCTGCGGAAGGAAAAGCGAGATGCAGAGATCGACCTGGATGAGACCGAGCTCTACCTCGACTCTGTCATGGACTGCGCCATGGAGGAGATGCGACGCTTTGAAGAAGAAATGGACGGGCTGGCCAAGGCCGAGCTCCGAAGCTTGGTTGAAAGCGCAGAAAGAGCTCGTAAAATGGGAAGTCTGATGGAGAAGGCGGCCACCATTGCTTCCAAGAAGTATATTGAGGCCACCATGAACTCTGCTAAGGCTTCCATGAAAGCAGCTTGGAAGGGTGTCTCGTCCACTAAAGTTCATCCTTCTTGAGACCCGGATTCCATCTGTTCTTCCTCAAAATTAAATTATTTGCTTAAAAATAACTAGTGACAGGGGATTGTATTACTATTTTTCTATTTATTTTTAGTAATTTTGTTACTCCGTTTGGTCTGAATTGCATTCTGCTCTGTTTCCATGAAATTCCGACCATGGATTTCCGACAACTCTGCTTCAATGGATTCAGATCCAAAACCTGTTTCATAGTTTCGTCAGTAAAAACCCAGAAGAATTTATGTAAAAAGAAAAACTGAGAAGCCTGAAGACAGTCGGCGTCGATCTCTCTTCTCCCACTTCAGCGCCGGCGACGAATCCAGCAATCTGCTTTCTCGTCGGGGCCCTTCTGCCCCCGATGATGGGTGGTGCCACGGCAAAGCCCAGATCAGTCCTTGTTCCTTCCATCTTCCCTCCGTCACGTCTTATTTCACGATTCGGAGCCAACCAATTCCAGAAAATACTGACTGGGCATGATGTGATCGAGGGAGACATCTACCCATATCTTATACCGTCAATGTAACGTTATGAATAATACAACCATAATATAAAAAAAAAACATGTAAATATTAATTCTGTCAAAGGATACGACATAACATTATTCAAATATTATCACTAATCCTAGATTTTTATACATTTATGGGATTGAGACACAGGGAAGGAAAGCGAACAATCGGCGACGCCATTTCTGCTGCAAACCCCGGACCGGGTCTCAGATCAACCTCCTCACCTCCGCCGTCAGCATTCCAAGCAAAGCACTGAACCAACGCTGCAACCGCCGGTGGAATCACCAGCATCGCCATTGACGACCCCGGGCACCCTCGCTTCCCACTTCCGAACGGAATGTACCGGAAATTTTGACCCTTGAACTCCATCTGATGCTCCCCGATTCTCTCCACGGACCCCTCCAGGAATCTCTCCGGTAGGAATTTATCCGGGTCCGTCCATGAATCTGGATCTCGCATGACGGCGTAGGCATTGATTAATACTCTCGTCTTTGATTTGACGAGACAGCCGTTGATTTACAGTCTTCTGCAGCATTCTCTAATGATTAATGGCGCTGATGGGTGGAGTCTTAGGGTTTCTTTTACGACTGCTCGGAGATAGGGGAGACTGGGGATGTCAGACTCTTTGACAAGGCGGTTCGGACCGACGACGGAGAGGATCTCCTCCCTTAGCTTTTGAAGTGATTCTGGACGGTTCAAGAGCTCTCCCATGGCCCATTGAATGGCTGCCGATGAAGTATCAGTACCCGCCATGAAAATATCCTGCCGCAAGGAATTGATGATTAATCTTTATTACAGAAGAGAGAGAGGGAGAGAGAGAGAAAGAAGAAGGAGAAGAAGAAACTGACCAGCAAGAAAGACTTGATATCAATCCTAGAAAGCTTCATCTCAGCAGACGAATCTCTGTAAATCTCCAAAAGTATGTCCATCAAATCTTTCCTTCCACCTCCCCCATCAATGGCGGCCTTCTTTTCATGTTCAGTCATGATCTTCTCAATCAACCCATCAAACCTCCGCAAAGTCGCCACAAATTTCCTTCCTGTTCCGGAAAAATCCAACACCTTAAACGGACCCAAAACATCTCCAATACTCAGTTTTCCGGCGAGCTCGTTTATGGCTTTCGTCAAATCCTTAGTCTCCTCAGCCTCATTCTCACTCCCGGAACACCTAGCGCTCATCGCCATTCTGCAGATTATATTGTTCGTCAGAGTGTTCGCGACGGAGCTCAAATCCGTGGGTTTCCCTTCTCTCGAATTCTTCGCTATATTTTCCACCATTTTCACAACTTCTTCTTCTCGAATGTCAACAAACTGGTTCAGCTGTGAGGCGGACAGAAGCCGGTTCATGCAGACTTTCTTCATGAACCGCCAATACGGACCGTACTGTGCCAGAACGAACCGGGATCCTCGGTATATGAAGTACTCCGACGATCCGAATTCCGGGCGAGACACGAAGTTGAGCTCGTTCGTTTTGAGTATTTCTTTGGCGACGGCGGCGGTGGATGCCACCACGCAGGACGACGCACCGATTCGAACCTCGATTAGAGGGCCGTAGCGGCGGGATAAGTTCTGAAAGCAGGTGACTAGAACGGGAGTGATATGGTGGAGGTGGCCGATTATGGGTAGCGCCGGCGGGCTAGGAGGTGGGTTGCCGGAGGAATGAGGTTGCAGAAAGAGTTTGGTTAAGTAGAAGAGGAGAAGGACCGTGGAGAAGAAGATGAAGAGGAGAGGTGAAAAGAATATGTTGCTGAAAGCAGCGGCCATGGGAGAACTTGAAACAAGTTACAGGTCTGGGTTTGTTTTAGAGAAGATGAAGTAGCCGAACATAGATTATAATATATAGCAAAATCGAATTCACTTGGAACCCCAATTTTACCATCATCGTACATGTCACACTATTTTTCTAACGATGAAATCTAGTACTTCGACCGTCACCAATTCAGACATTGTCGTTAATTTATTCTCGTATCAATTTAATCAGATGTTTTTGACCTTTTTTCAAACTACGCCGATCTCTTAACAAATTTTGAAATCGCAAGAAAAGAGATCAAGTATGAAATAATGATAGAAATCGACGAATGAGTTAGAAATCAAGTTAAATTGCATGAATAAATAAAAAAATATGGTATACACGCATTGAATTTAACGAATTAATTAACGACAATGTCCAAATGATTAACAGTTAAACTGTTGACGTTAAGTTCTTCAAAAAAATAATTTAAAGTGTAATCTAAAAAGCAATTTGCATACAATACTTAGTAAAAAATTACGACCGTTTTTTAATAAATTAACGTACAAAATGGCCGGACATAGATGTAAATTATCGAAAACATAACATACATGAAACAAATAAACAAATATAAGGGTAGTGATGTTCGGTAATGTCTCATTTTCAGGTTACATTATTTGTTATAATTAAATCCAGAATCTTGATATGGGAGAATAAAAAACACACGGGTAGAAGTCAGTGTTTGAATGCGTGACATTTTATTATGTGTTTTAACGATGTTATTATCAAGAAATTAAAATTAATGAGGTGGTCCTTGCACGTGAAAACATAAACGTGGTCCTGAAATTGTTTATATAAATTGAAATGTTATTATCATTTCAAAAGCTAAGATTTTGAAGATCAATAATGCTACCAAAATACAGTAATAAACATTCAAACTATATTATAAGTTGAGTTATACTTCATTGATTCGAATTATGCTCGCTTCTAGAAAGTTCACTGTGCTATTATTTTATTACAGTATCGTTTGTTTTACATTAAACCCCGCACAATTTTGTTCTTGTAGTTAACCAAAATACGTTTCACTAAGTAGACAGAAAAATTTACTTATAATCATAAAAAATTATCGATTTTAATCTTGTACTATACTAGTAATTTCATGTAGTCCTCTCTACTAAAAAAACTATCAAACCGAACCCCGTACTATAACTCTATTATCAGCTTTGACATTTTTCAACATCCACGAAGTTTAATTTTATAAAAAAATACTGAATTTACTTGAAAATTTTATCACATGTTCACCACATCATGAAAAGATAACTTGAAAATTTTCGTGATTTTCTAATACTTGTATGATGTATTATAATTATTTTATAAAATAAATAAATAAAATTATAATAAATCGTACAAGTGTTAGAAAATCACGTAAATTTTCAGATTATCTTTCTATGATGTGTGAACATGTGATAAAATTTTCGAGTAAATCAAATGTTGTTTGATATTTTTTTTATAAAATTAAACTCAATGCACTTAACGTGGATGTTGAAAAAAGGTCAAAATCGATAACGGAATCATAGTACGAGTTCGTTTTGACAGTTTTTTTAGTAGAAAAAACTACATGAAATTACGGGTACAGTACAGGGTTAAAATCGATAGTTTTCCTATAAAATTATTATAATATATTATCAATATTTAAAATAATGTATTAGATTAATCAATTAATTTATGACACGTAATTCTCCAACTTGTTCTACAAAATTCATGATTTCAAGATCAAGACAACGGAGAGATAAGCTAACTTATTACATCAATGTCTTCCGGTCTATAACATACCATATATAAACCAAGAAAAATAAGATACAAAGCAACAAAATTGCCTAAAACTAAGATGGAAAACATATAGTCTAAATACTAAGTCACGTAGTAATAGGTTGTCTCTACGATCGTCTCGTGTCAAAATGCGAAAGATCGTCTTAGCAACAACTTTTCGTTAAAGAATTACTTTGTGGTTGACCAGGTACAACAATTTGAGTACTTTTAAAAAACTCGGAACTTTCGACCGAATTCGATCTATCGTCGTTATTGGCAAGTGTCTTACGACCGATGATGTTGTAAATTTGCGTGAGAACGGTGACGAAAGCCGACTCGACGTTGGTGGCCTCGAGAGCGGATGTCTCCATGAAGAAGAGGTTTTCTCTTTGAGCGAATTCTTGAGCATCTTCGAGAGGGACGGCTCGGAGGGTACCTAAGTCGGACTTGTTGGCGATGAGCATTATGATGATGTTCTTATCGGCATGGCTTCTTAGCTCATCCAGCCACCTCGCCATGTGGTCGAACGATTGCCGTTTCGTCATGTCGTATACCAACATCGCCCCCACTGCACCTCTGTAGTATGCACTTGTCACTGCCCTATACCTATCCAACAAGACAATGGCAGGCTTACTCTCAGCTTCAAGAAAGAATTAGTTCATGGATCCATCCTCAATTGTTCAAACACGAGAATGATATCGGTAAAATAGAAATTATTGGAGTTCGTTAGAACAGAAATCGATACTTTTCCAATCTACTGTGTGGAAGATTATTTAACCATGAGGCAAAATTTACAGAATAATGGAAGGAAGATGTGATAGACGACGATAAGCAGAAAATCCAGACCGAATCATTTCCGGCGGGGAAGAAGAGAAATCAAAATCATCCATTATTTTTCAATGATTGTTAAAGAGAGAGAGAGATAAAATGGCGTACGGACCTTTCTTGTCCGGCAGTGTCCCATATTTGCGCCTTGACGGTCTTGTTCTCGATTACCAGAGTTTTCGTCTGAAATTCGACTCCGATTGTGGCTTTTGAATCAATGCTGAATTCATTTCTGGCGAAACGAGCGAGGAGCTGAGTTTTACCCACGGCTGAGTCCCCGATCAACACCACTTTGAAGACATAATCAATCTTGTGATTGAAATCGCCGTGAAAGCTGGACATCCTGGTTTCAAAATTTTCCCCAATCCACCTCTTAAGATTCTAAAAATTCAAGCACTCACCGATGTAAAAGAAAATTGGAAGGAGAGAGGACGGCAAAGGCTTCTTTCCGATCCAAATATAGAATTGGATCAGGCATTGAAGGACGATGCGATGTTATGTGGACGAAGAATTTTAGATTGCGTATTTCCGGGGAAGATCACAAATCGTTGGAGATGCTGCCATTGCATCAAAATGGCCAGGAATGATCCACGATCACACACCAAACTCGGAAATATTATTACACCTGACATTTACCCTAAATAATTTTAAAAGCCCAATGTCAAAATTTAGTTATTAATTGTACTGATTAATACACGACACAGTGCGGCAACTGATAGATTGAGACGACACGACGTACCTATTTTTGTCGAATAATCGAATCTTCGTCACCCAAAAAATTATCAAAACGGCTAATCTCAAGATCAATGTAGGTCGATCGTCTAATGATTTTCGGAGCCTCGATGTTTTCGGTTCAAACTCTTTTATATAACTTATAAGTATCATTATGTAATGCTCTATATATACAAAGTTCTATGTATGGAGAAAACCTAACCTACAACTAACTTATTCATGGTTGCTCAGATGACTCTTCTCGGCTTCTACCGCGATTCTGTACAGAAAACGACTCAAATTATCTGGTCCGTCACGGGCTTCTTCGTTATCACACACTTGCAATTTGCCCGGTTTGTGCTGAGGGTCTGCACGGAAGAAGAAGATAGAAACTCTTTTATAAAACTTACACGATTGGCCGATGATTTGTCGAAAATTTGAGTTTTTGTTAAAATTTAGTAGTTCACACTCCAAACCTTGAACTGTTTCTGAAGGTCTTTGATGTAGTCCACAGCCAAGTCTAGCATATCTGCAGTGTTTGTTTGCTGAGAAATTAAACATTTTTAGCGATTTCAGATTCCAAAAAGACGAACAAATCTATTTTGCGCGTAGAAAAATGTGGACTGAATATGTAAGTTCCAACCTTGTCCATGTTTGGTACAAGTTCTTGTAGTTTCCTCATTCGCTCACTTATTCGAGTTCGTCTCACCTGAAACCGACTCTCGGGTCAATCTAAATTAATCTAAACTAATACAAAGTGTAGTTTGGTTCATCAAACTCGAACCACAATCGAATCGGGATCATACTCTTTCTGCAATGCTCCGAGGATGTGTGGCGCAGCCTCGTTTGGCTCGTATTCTACAAGGAACTGAGTCTTGGAATTGCAAGAATTTCTCGATTGCAAGCACTTCGGACGTAGTCTGAGGCATGCTCAACTGATGCGATAACAAATGAACCGCATTTCTAAGCTTTTCGTTCTGATCGTGAACCAATTTGTAACGTTAATATAACATGAATCAAATGGAATAATGACTTCAGAATTAATCAAATACGAGAACGATACCTGAGAATTGGGAAATAACTTCCCATCGTTATGATAATCTCGTTTGATTCCGCCGAAGTTTTCTCCAAAAGGCGACGACCCGATCCAAGACCCGTATGCGAATCCAGGACCGTGAAGCGGAGCATCACAGTTGTTGTTTCCAAGCTTTTTGTCGGCCCCGGCAATAGATTCGTCTCCGATTTCGGAGATATCTGGTAAAATTCCTAGACGAGAAGGTAGTCTCGAGGAGAAGCTAAGCTGGCTTTTTAGTCTGTTTGGAGATGGACTACCGTCTCCTTCACTCCCATTGGTACCGCCATAGCTCCCCATACCACTCATGGCAGAATACTCTGTAATTTAGGATAAAATGTTCAACATGTTATCGACATTCTGCTACCAGGCAAAGAAAAAGTTTCATTCATGAACACTCAGAAAACGAAATGTAATAAACGGGCAAATACAAACATTTCAACTTAATTGATCCGACAAAACTGCTGTTCAACCTCAATTTCTTAAGTTAATTCGTCTTATAGAGTTAAGCGAAGCTTGAAAATCTGATTCAAGTAAGATAAATGAGAGTTGAAGTATGGATTAATCCATTTTTTTCCATTTTTGCTTTGTGAAATTCTAAAGTGAGAAAACAGAATAATACCATTTGAAGCAGAGATGTGGGGAAAAAATCCAGCAGGAGAACTGTTTTGCCTAGAAAGACTCGAACCGAATAATCCATACGAGGTATCTACCGTAGAGGAACCAGTATTGCCGGAGCTCTGCCTCGGATAGTATGGCGGTAGCCCGGATTGTCCAAGCTGTGAATTCGCTCGGTTTGGGTCCGGCGCAACCGCTCTGGTAACTCCACTCATTTGAGATTTATCCTCGAATTCCAGCAAACCAGTAGAAGTGTCCGAATCGGAATTATTGACCTGGTTCATAAATCTCGAAATCAGCCTCCCCGATTCGGAACCTTCGCCGGGACTCCCCTTATTGGAGCCGCAATCATCATCGTCGGTGAAATTAGCCAGCAGCGAGGTCGGAGCTGAGCGAAAACGTAATAATCCATAATTTGGGGAATGATTTTCGTTCTGAATATGTGTCTCCATTCACGCTTGCTCTCTTGTCTGCTTGCTTTGTGCTTCAAATCTCTCGATACTGAACTAATATATAGTGGATGGAGTGCGGGAGAACCATCAGACACAAACGCCACAAACCTACTTTTCGGAGTAAATTCTGAGAACTTTTCAATCACTTTCTGGAGACAAAATTCAGCTTAATTTTTAAGCAAACTGGAGTGAAGATAAGATCTTACAGAGGAAGCAACCCAGACGAAGAAGGATTCGGCCGAAAGCATATGCCCCAGAAAATCAATAATCCGAAGCTCAGAGATAACGAATGCCAATTCCTCCAAACAAATATTCTGGGCGATGAGATATGGACGGATCAATCGTTAAAGGTTTTAAGAAGTGAAAATCTCGAGATTAGATGGGGAAAAAGGTGTTGACGAGAGACAAATAAACCCAATTTACAGCTTCTCTGATATATGAAGCGTAGCAACTGAAAAGGTCGAAAATGGAGGTCAGGTCATCATCTTCTTCGTTGAAAGAATTTCTACCGTGTCAATGGTGTTTTTTCAGAAAAAAAATAAATATAAAATAATATTAATTAGTTAACGGCGTTAGTTAGTGTTAACGGTGATGCTAACTGCTAGTGCGGCTGACGAATGGATAAGGCATAGGTACGTCAGAATTGAAAGAAGAGGAATATTTTGATTGGTTAATATAACTGTGTGACGTCATGTTTTTTTAAAGTCTACCGAGCGTAGCAGATTCTATGCCGCATCTGATTCTTCTCTCCCCCCCTACCTCCGTCTTTTTCACCTTTTCCTTAGATTTGCTAAAAGCGCCGTCTTTCAAGTCTTTTATTTTTCAGTAATTTTATTCGGTCAATTTTTATCAATAAATTTAAATATATGACTAAAGTATTATGTGATTTAATAAATAAATAAATTACTTCATTTAATTTATAAGGTTAAATTCTTTGCTTAAAATAATTTAAGTTTGTATTAATGAACTTAGGCCTTAATTAATTAATTGGGTTTGACCCGGAGAAGAATCAATGGCGGATGCATGATGTGGCAGAATCTACTCCGATGGATCGACACAAACTTACGCGTGGCTTTTTGTGGTACGTTGGTTTTATTCCAGGATTATTCTTTTAAAATTTCGATTTGATTGCCGCGTTCCTCGTGAGCAGAGAGACAGAATTATTCGATTTTAATTATTGATCAATTTTTAAAAACGATAATAACCAATTTAAAACTCAAATTATGGAATTGTTTTTAAAATACTCTTAAATTATCAAATCTAACGAGCTAAACCTCAAACTATCTAAAATTTAACAAATTAAATCTTATCAGACCTCCTATTTAATTGGGGTCATTTTTATTTTTCTCCTAAAATAGGGGCCAATTTAATTTACCCCATAGAAAATAGGGGGTTGATGTGGGGGGTGGAGACCCCCTTAAACGTGCGATGAGCATGTGCATCAAAATTTCACTTAATGAACTATATTTTCTCCCCAAAAAGGTTTATCGAAATTTCTTCCATTACCAATATACTTTTCACCTCGTCATCATCCGAGTTGACTGGTGACGTCTAGAGTTTTCGAGGTTGAATGCACCTCTATTTTTTTGTTACGTTATGTGTGATCGAATGCTCGAAGATCACCATATATGAGCGTGACATCTACATACCAGTGCCAGTGGAAGTTTTAGATGGAGGGCCGACTCCTTGTATAATTTCAAAAATCTGTCTCCCGTTTTAGAAAACAGCTACCCATTATCAATAAATAATGGAGAAAACAGAGGGCCGTTCCCGGAAGCAGCCCCATGTTTTCTCCATTATTGTTGTCTCGTGACTAAAGTCACGAGCAATAACAGAAAAAGAGAGCCTTATCCATTACTGTTGATCCGTGATTGAAATCACAGGCAATAACAAAAAATGGAGCCCAATTTGAGGACACAGCCCCTTGTTTTATCCATTATTATTGACCTTTGACTGAAGTCAAGAACAATAACAAAAAACGAGAGACCAATTTTGGAAATAGACCCTCGTTTTAAATGTATGTGTACTGCACGTTCAAGGGAGAGTCTCTACCCCCCACATCAACCTTTCCTAGGTCGCAAAACGGGGGCTTGATAAATTAAATCAGCCCCCCGTTTTAGACAAGAAATTAACCCCCCCCCCCCCCCCCCCCCCCCCCCCCGTTTTAGGAATCAAGGACCTAATTGAATTTAGTTTGTTAAGTTTTTGATAATTTAAGATTTGACTTTTTAAATTTGATACTTTAGGGGATGTTTTAAAAAAACTTCATAGTTTGGGGTTTAAATTAGTTATTACCCTTTTAAAAATCAATAATTGAATTTTCATAAATCAATAACACATAATATTATGCGATATTTTGTTCTTTTCGCATAGGATCGAGTGTGCGTAGTTAGAACTCATATTTTATGACTTTGTTAATAATTAGAAACACAGTGTTATGTTACGAAAATTGACCCATGCTCGACCGGGGGTGTCCCTCTAAGCATATGAAACTTATGTCACAAGTTATGCGTTTGATTCCGTACATATCGATGCAACAAGAATGATATCAACTAACAATAGTGAAAATATAATAAAATAAGAAAAATAGATTACTCAAGAACTTTATTATTATCATTTAATAATTGCATTTAAAAATGTTAATAAAGTCAAAAAATTAGGAAAGATGATTCATCAAACATAAATGAATGGATGGACTTAGGTCACAAATAGTAGCTATAATTTGAAAGAGATGCCTAACCTTATTAAAAATTAGATAAAAAAAAAAGGGGAAGTCAACTTTATTTAATTCTTATTTTTTATTTCGTGGACCCACAATCCACTTTTTAATGTGATTACAACGAGAAAGTAAATCCAAAAGAATAAATTATTAATTATTTATTTACTTAATACAAGTTCTTAATTATTTTTAAACTGATGTCAAAATAATGAGGGCAAGTCTTTCTTATTTTATTATTAATAAAATTAAGGAAAATTACCGGTTTGAACCTCGAACTAACCGGTTTTTTCGATTTAAACCTTGAAGTAAAATTTTTCACGATCAAAACCTTGAAGTATGAAAAATTAACAAAACAAACCTCGGCGGACGTCCTTTTGACCGTCCTCTGTTAATTTTGCCTGAGAACGGACTGTCTCTTCAAACAAGAGACAGTCCGTTCTCGAATTTTTGCCTATAACGGACTGTCTCTTGTAACAGAGACAGTCCGTTCTATTATTTTTGACTATGAACGGACTGTCCTTGATTCAAGAGACAGTCCGTTCTTTAAATGATGGCAAGAACGGACGGACTCTCTTAGAGAGTCCGTCCGTTCTCTCGATTATAGCAAAAACCAGAGAGCTTTTATTGCGCAGTTCGCACGATTAATACTCTCAGGATCCATTTTCTCTCCAAATTCGTGCGAAACTAGCGCTAGGTATGATTTTATTTATCGTTTTGAAATGATTTCGTTCGATTTTTAGGTTACAAATTGTGATATTCCCAATTTTTGTCAAACAGAAAACACTCTGTCGCCTCTCCAGCGTTCACTTTTCTCTCCAACGGTCACGGCTATCTTTTCCCAGACGGATAGATTTTCTCTCCAACCTCCGGCTCCCATAAATTTATTGGGATTGATTTTCTCTCCAACCTGCTGCGATATTTTTCCATAAATTTGATCAAAATTTAGTCCAGGGTATGAATTTATCGTTTGTAATTTATTTAGTTCAATTATTAGGTAAAAAATTTGAGATATATCCCAATTTCACAGAGAGGACGGTCACCATCGTCGGACAGTGCGTCCGATCTCCAGAATTGTAATTCAATCTTGTGCGTTGTTCTCTGTTCTCTGCCGATTCGGTCAAAATTATTACAGGTTCTGTGTCAATTTTGAATTGATTCATTTTGTTTTTGAATTGTTTGGTTAAAATTTACGATTTGTGCTGATTTTTCGAGCATTTAATAAATTTTGCAGTTATTCGTCGTAAATGGCTGATACAAATGAGCCTGCGAACATAGAGTGGTATATGGAAGATCGCGCTCCCATATACGGTGCTATTCATCCATTTGATCACTTAGAGGGTGAAGGAGAAATACAGGTGCATTCGGTATCGCAAACCTTAGACGACGAGCTTCGTGAACCATTTAATTCGGATGATGACGAGGCACAAAGCATACGAGTAAGGGCAGAAACTTCGGGTGATTTTGCTGTGGGTAGAAAATATGGTTCTTTAATGGCCATTAGAGGCGAAGTAAAAAGGTATGCTCTGCAAAAAGGATTTGATATCAGATTTGTTAAAAGTGAAACGAAGAGACTAACGGCAAAATGTCAAGGAGGAGATTGTAACTGGCATCTGCATGCTTCGGTCATGCAAAATGAGACGACATTCCAAATAAAGTCCTACCGTAACGATCACAACTGTGCAAGGACACTTGATAATCGACACGCTCCGGCAAAATGGTTGGCAACGTATTATTCAGATAGGTTCAAGAGTCAACCTGACTGGCCCATTCCTGATATAATCGAGACAGTGCGGAAGGAACATCAGGTGAACATTAAGCCAAGTCTTGCGAGAAGAGGAAGAACCGAAGCCAAAGAACTTAATTACGGGAGGTGCGAAGAACAATTTAAACTCGTGCGTTCGTACGCAGAAGAAATATTCAGATCAAATCCAGGCAGTACAGTGAAAATACATGGTCACGTGGTGGGTGAAGGGCGAGATGAGAAGATGATATTTGAAAGAATGTACATATGTATGGCTGCTTGTGTGTCAGGTTTGTTGGAACAGGGCAGACCCATTATATGTGTAACGCCCCGAATTATCTGAACCCGGGTCGCTACTCATTACTTGACCATGACTAAGAAATTTTCGGATAAATTTTAAAACTTCATTCGACAGTCAAAATTTGACATTTTCTATACATTCAAAACATTTGAAAACTTTGCAGCGGAAAATCATTTAAACAACTATGAAGTTAGACGAACTGTAGAATATACTGTTGGGGTGATTAACGGAAGTGTTGAAGTCATCTGCCGACGATAAGGTCAACGAAAGAAGCAGAAATAGAAAACCGAAGACTTCATCAGTGACAAAACGACAAATCACCTATTTCGTTTTCCGGTGACGTCAGCGGCATCAACCGAAAACGACGAAACACCCATTCCCTCTTCCGATCAGTAAACGACAAAATACCTATTTCCTCTTCCGATGACGTCAGCCGGAAGACAATTACTTTCCTCTTCCGATGACGTCAGCCGGAAGACATACTCACCCGACTTCCCTTACACTTCTTCTGCCGATGACGTCAGCCGGAAGACAAATGCTTTCCTCTTCCGATGACGTCAGCCGGAAGACATACTCACCCGACTTCCATTACACTTCTTCTGCCGATGACGTCAGCCGGAAGACAAATGCTTTACTCTTCCGATGACGTCAGCCGGAAGACATACTCACCCGACTTCCATTACACTTCTTCTGCCGATGACGTCAGCCGGAAGACAAATGCTTTACTCTTCCGATGACGTCAGCCGGAAGACAAACATGAGACATCTACCGGTAGACTTCCCTCTTCCGATAGACATCAACACAATTCCTTTCAACAGAACGCACTAAACCTCTACACATATCCACTGATACAAAATTATTCAATTCCCACCAATGGACTAAACAACCTGTCTATAACCCGAGAAAGATTCGACTATCTAACAGACTTAAAACATTTTACCAAAAATCCATTCATAACACTCCAAGTCATTGTATTGATCAAAATCAGTAAGAACATGAAAATCAGAAATTCTCGAAAACGAAGTCAAGCAGCTGTAATCTCCTTTACTAAAAACTCCATATACTCAATTTAAATCATTATCCACTAAACCTCTACATCTGTAAACAACATGCTAAACCGCCCCATCAGTTACCATGTCGAGGCCTGAATGCACTCCTCCAACGTCCACTATTCCTCAACATGATCAGGAGACACACCTGCTAACACTTCTTCACCTACATCACAAAACTCATCTATTAGCCTAATGCTAAGTAAGTAAAGCAGTATATGAATGAAATAAAATGCTGAGCTTAAACTCCTAAATATGCAGTTTCTATTTTCTCCTCTCAGTGACATACATATTCGTTCATATCATGATCAGATCCCATGGTTCCCTTGGGAGTGGGATCAATTCTCCCAATGTCTACATCCTCATACTCAATTAAGGGGCGGATGAATTCCCTTAACAGCTGATCTGATCCCATGGTTCCCTTGGGAGTGGGATCAATTCTCCCAATGTCTAAATCCCTTCATAAGTTAAGGGGTGGATTAGTTCCCTTAATAGTTTGTCTGTCGCATACAGTTCATACCTTACCATTCCTTACATGAAATTCATTTTCGTAACTTTTAACAAAAACATGATGCATGGACAATAGAAATATTCAAGCATACATAAACCTACTGTTTTGTGATGTAGGCCCGAAGGCACAAGCAATACTTTACTTACCTGGATTCCTTGCAAACGCTCGGTTAAGAGCTACTTCGGGGGTTTGTTCACCTATATTCATAAACAGAACGTTAAACCTCAATCTAAGCTATTCAGAAATCTAAGGAGTGGGTTGGGCATTTCTATTTATCTAACATTCCCGATTCTGCTCTAATCCTCAAGCAGAATCTCTCACTCGTAACATTAACAAAATGCATACGTTGGGATCCTTAAGCTACCTAGGTACTAAAATCAGCAATTAATCGAATCAAAACTCACCTGGGTTGGAGGAATCGGTGAGGAAATCGCCTAGAGAGCTCTGCTGGGTTGAGCTGAAAACCGAGAGTGAAATGAGTATGACGGCTATACCTCATTTACTCTTTCCTTAAATACGTTATCCATTTGCAAAATTGACAATTACCCTTATGCCCTCACTTAGTTACTCATTAACCTAATTGATTTTACCCCTAATTTCATTCTATAAAATTCACACTTAGAAGATTAATAGATTATTTTAATTCTAATAAACCGGGTGTTACAATATGTTTAGATGAATGTCATCTGAAGGGCACCTGCCCCGGCCAATTACTCACGGCCGTGAGTATTGATGGCAACAATGGCGTCTATCCCATTGCCGTTGCCAACGTGGAGACAGAATGCAAAGACTCATGGCTGTGGTTTTTGGAGTTATTACAGGACGATTTAGGCATTGACCTTGGACGAGGATGAACATTTGTGTCCGATCGACAAAAGGTATATATTATTATTACTATTATTATGATTATTCGGGCATTGCAGTTGTATTTTTTTATACTGACTTTGTTTTTCTTTAAACTTTCAGGGGTTGTTGGCTGCTGTGGACAACATATTTGGTTTAGCTGAACATCGTTTTTGCCAAAGACATATGTATTCAAACTTCAAAGGACGATTTCGGGGCATAGCGTATAGAGATGCTATGTGGAATGCAGCAAGGGCAACCACACGAGAATATTTTGAGATAGCAATGAGGAAAGTGCATGAGCTAAACCCGGATGCCCATGCATGGCTTCGAAGAACGCCCCCTAGCAGTTGGGCTACTCATGCGTTTTCGGTAATTCCGAAGTGCGACTTGGGCTTGAACAATTTATGCGAGTCTTTCAATACAGCTATATTGCCGGCCAGGGACAAACCAATCCTGGCTATGTTCGAGATGATTCGAAAGACCATGATGACTCGAATTGTAAAAAAATACGAAGAGATGCTCAAGTCAGACGATGTACTGTGTCCTAAAATTAGGAAAAAGTTAGAGAATCTCAAACAGGCAGCTCACGGTTGGAGTGCTGAGTTAGCGGGAGACGCAAGGTTTGAGGTCAGCAACGGCAACGAACAATTTGTCGTTGACTTGAATGAAGGCGTGTGCGCATGTCGGAGGTGGGAGCTTACTGGTATCCCATGTGTTCATGTCATTCTATGCTTTTATTTCATGAGAGAGCCGGTGGAAAATTTCGTCCATATATACTATCATCGGGATACATATTTAGAGATGTACTCACACTTCATTCGTCCCATTAATGGCCAACAGATGTGGCCGGCGGCAGAGAATCGGATCCCAATCGTTCCACCAGAGAGAAGGCCCCAACCTGGTAGGCCGAAGAAGAAAAGAGTGCGCGATGTCGATGAGCCTTCTACGTCAATAATTTCTAAGAGAAAGTCTACGATGTCGTGTAGTAAATGTCGGCGTCAAGGGCATAACAGTCGCACATGTCCTGAGAGGGGATCCAGTTCAGGTGCTGCTACTTCGCGTGACACATTTATGGGTTTCCAGACATTAGACGGGACTCAGGTATATTTTTTCACCTTACTCTCTCAAGAAACTAAGATTATTATGTTCTAATATAACTGTCATTGCGTGTAGGAATCTACTACACGCGGCTATGGAACATGATGATGGATCTCAGGCGATGGCAAGGACATTCTGCAGCAGCTTCATTTTATAGATTTTGTCTATTGTAACTTAATTTATAGTAGTTAGTTTGATTTATTTTAGTTGGATGTAAATATATACTAGTTACATGTAAATATATTAGTTTGATTTAGTTTAGTAGTTTGATTTAGTTTATCAGTTTGATATAGTAGTTACATGTAAATATATTAGTTTCTATTGTAACTAAAATAAACTTAGTTTGATTTATTTTAATTGGATGTAAATATATAGTAGTTACATGTATTTTGGTTGGATGCATTTGATCTTTTGTGCAAAATACTGGACCTGTTTGGGCTGTCGAATTTGCAGGATGATACTAGCTATGGAGGAGTCAAAAAACAAAGGAAACTCTGCCCAATTTTTTTCTCACTTGTGAATAATCAATTTTTTTCCCAATATTTTCTCACTTGTGGTAGAGATGCTCCTCTTTTAAGTAAGGAAGGGTATGTGAACTGGCGTGCTTCTGTGAAGGAAAAGAGTTTGGGGCAGGAGAATTCTGGATTTGATGACAAACCATCAAACGAAGTTGTGAGTAAATATGACAAAAAGATGGGACAAAACAATCAACAAGGAAAGGCGAGCAATGAATGTCTTGAAAATACTTCCAAACTAAATGTGGATAAAGTTCAAGCTAATTCTAAAGTGATATATTTTAAAGAATCAGGGGCGACTGAAGAAATTGGAATAGGAGATGAAGCAAGTAGAGAAAAGGGTGATAGACCTTATCTTAGTAAGTCAAACCACTTTAACAGAAAATCAGACAGAATAGTAATTTCAGATGGTCTTAAATTGATTTTGGGATAAACGAGACTACAACCTTGTTGATTGTTTTGTCCCATCTTTTTGTCATATTTACTCACAACTTCGTTTGATGGTTTGTCATCAAATCCAGAATTCTCCTGCCCCAAACTCTTTTCCTTCACAGAAGCACGCCAGTTCACATACCCTTCCTTACTTAAAAGAGGAGCATCTCTACCACAAGTGAGAAAATATTGGGAAAAAAATTGATTATTCACAAGTGAGAAAAAAATTGGGCAGAGTTTCCTTTGTTTTTTGACTCCTCCATAGCTAGTATCATCCTGCAAATTCGACAGCCCAAACAGGTCCAGTATTTTGCACAAAAGATCAAATGCATCCAACCAAAATACATGTAACTACTATATATTTACATCCAACTAAAATAAATCAAACTAAACTGCATTTAACTAAAATACATCCAACATAAAATACATCCAACATAAAGTACATACTACAGTGCATCCAAAATAAAGTACTATACATCAAACTAGTGTCTCTCAAAATGAATTATAATCTGGTTGGACTGCCGCTTCATAGGCAGATCAGCTCCTATCTGCACGCAATGAAGGTTATGTTACAAAATAATACTTATAATTGAAATAATAAAGCGAAAAATGGGTTGAAATGTACCTGCATCATCGTCAGACATCGGTTAGGCGTTTATAGGTTGGGCATCTATAGGTTCGGCGTCTATAGCTTGGGCGTTGTCCGCATCGTCTTCCATTGCTTCGCCGTCGTCATCGGCCCCCATCGGTTCGCCACGACCGTCATGACCCCCTATCCAATCAAGGATGATTTGCCTCGTTTCTCTCTGGTAGGCGAACATATCTCTTTGGTAGTTCATCATCTCCGTCAGCTTAGACTCGACCCGATCGAGTCTTTCTGCAATAGAGCCTACATCCACCCTACTAGTCTCTGGAAGCGTGGTGTCCGTAGGCTGCTCTATATGAGTGTCATCCTGGGAGGCCCCCTCATCTGCCCTGCACGTCCATATCCCGTCTGTTTCGACGAGGCCCATCCTAACCAAATGAATCTTTCCAAAAACCTCACTAGCCCGCTGTTTTCGCATCTGCACATCAGGCGGTAACTGAATCTGAAAATGCTTCACAATCTGCATAATCAACACACCGTACGGCAGGTTTTTGTTTCGTGTCCGCCCGATCTCACACATGTGACATAATATCATAAAACCGGGGTCGAACATCCTGCCACTGTATAGCTTCTCCATCACGTAGAGATCCATGAAGTTAACGAGATCTCTATGTCCATGTCGAGGCAAAAGGGTGTGACACACCATGTTGTGGACTGCGCGAGCTTTTACATTCATGTCTTTGGCTCTCGGCTTAAGGGACCCCACAATGTCACTGTTTCGGTTAATAAGCCTTAAGAACTCGGTTCCCTCGGCTGTTCCCATGAAAGGACAGTTCCGGACTGATTGGTAGTATCTTTCCGCCCCTTCCCCGGAAAAACCGATCAACTGATTGACCGTCTCAGGAGTAATCAAAATCTCCGTACCCAATATGTACGTCTTTATAGTTCCCGTTCTGCCGGAAAAGCTCATGTTCGCATAGAATAAGCGAACAATCCGATCACAGCTATCGCCCCGCAACTTATACACTCCATGCAGGCCAATTCTGTCGAATATCTCCTCTATGCCCAAAGACTCCCAACCTGCAAAATCAACGTACTTCGAAAGCGTAACTGATCGGTGTAGCAAATCTAGATTGAACTGCTCTTCACACGCCAGGGAGCGATATTCATTAGTATAAAACTGTGGCCGGTTCGACTGTGGCGGCCTCACTGGCCTATTTGACGGTCCGGCCTGTGAAGACGTTGACGGTCCGGCCTGTGAAGATGCTGAAGTTGCCCGACGTTCTGGAGGTCCACCTTTTCGCCTAATAATTAGTCTCTCAGCCATTGTAATATACGGAGATTTGAATAATCTGCAAAATTCAAAAAACAAATTTTAGATTAGCAAATTTGAGATCGGACACACCTTCCACGGTCGTGACCGTCCTCTCTCTGTTTACAGAGAGAGAACGGACACACCTTCCACGGTCGTGACCGTCCTCTCTGTGTAAACAGAGAGAGAACGGACACAGCTTCCACGGTCGTGACCGTCCTCTCTTTGTTTACAGAGAGAGAACGGACACACCTTCCACGGTCGTGACCGTCCTCTCTGTGTAAACAGAGAGAGAACGGACACACCTTCATCGCCTTGTGACCGTCCTCTCATACGAAAATTGGGAAAATCACGATTTGTATCCTAAAAATCGAACGAAATCATTTCAAAACGATAAAATCATACCTGGAGTAAGTTTCGCACGAATTTGTGCAGAAAAATCGCCTTCAACGTTGGAGAGAAAATGGATCCCGAGAGGATTTCTTCGTGCGAGCTGCGCAAGAAATGCTCTCTGTTTTCTGATATAATCGTGAGAACGGACGGACTCTTCTTAAGTGAGTCTGTCCGTTCTTGCCCTAATTTAAAGAACGGACTGTCTCTATTACGAGAGACAGTCCGTTCTATGAACGGACTGTCTCTTGATTTAAGAGACAGTCCGTTCATAGGCAAAAATAAGAAAACGGACTGTCTCTATTACGAGAGACAGTCCGTTCATAGGCAAAAATAAGCAAATGGACTGTCTATTAAAACAAGAGACAGTCCGATCTCGGGAACGGACTGTCTCTTGTTTGAAGAGACAGTCCGTTCTCCGGCAAAATTAACAGAGGATAGTCAATAGGACGTCCGCCGAGGTTTGTTTTGTTAATTTTTCATACTTCAAGGTTTGAATCGTGAAAAATTTTACTTCAAGGTTTAAATCGAAAAAACCGGTTAGTTCGAGGTTCAAACCGGTAATTTCCCTAAAATTAACTGATAGATCAAATAATAATTAATATAATAAATTATTTATTTATAATTTATTATTATTTTTTGAAATTAAAAGAATAAAATATCATTATTCATCAATAAAATTTTTAAATTTGGGGATAAAATCTAAAAATAAAATTAAAAAAGTTCATCGTGGGTGGGCCGTCATGGAGCAAAAAGAGCAAAAATCAAAAACGAAGCTTGTCCTTCCCTTTCTATTATTAGAACTCTCTACGGATTTTGTGACGTCATCATTGCGTGTGTATGTTCCACGTCCAATTCCACTTCATCAACGCACGCGTGACAGACCAATGGCAACTACCCTTTTCTTGTCATCCACTACTAGTACTGTACTACCCACCTCTTTCAATTTTACCCAAAGAAATATTACTATATTCGAATTAAAATTTAATTTTTTTAATTAAAACTATTAAATAAACTAGATGGTTAACTTTGAATATCCTTAACTCAACTAGGGTCAGCTTAACATCACTCATCTAGAGAGAGAGAGAGAGAGAGTTTGCTCTTATCAGCAATCCTGGATTGAAATCAACATACAATGATGGTAATATCATACAATTTATATTATGCTGCTCCTCAAGTATGAAGGTTGTAAAACAAACCACATGATTTCCTATATTTAACTGTGACAAAAAGATTTAAAAAAAATAACCTAAAGTTTCGATACCGGACGGTCCCGGATCTGCAAGGCGTCGTAATGGCCAAAGCCATGGTAGAGGACTCTAATTGGATTCTCCTTCCCATATTCTTGCCCATACTCTGCTATGGATATTACCCCACCAGCATCTTTGTCATGCATGTACACTGTGATTGGCATTCTGCAAAGTTTTAATGCCTTTATCAACAAAAGATGCATATAAAAGTATAGGCCTATAATATTGCATATAAACTAATTGATTAAGCAATGGAGAAATGAAAAAGTAAAGATAATTCTAGTCTTATTAAACGTCAATTTCATGCCATTAAGCTCATTTTCGAGAGAGAGAGAGTTACTGAAGAACATGCGAAGCCATAAATAATTCAGGTTCGCCACCCCAAACATGTGGCTTTCTCATCTGAGAAACGTAAGTGTCAAAATCGCCTTCGACAAACCTGTTAGCAAGGAAATGCCATCAAACAAATATTTCATTTTTGGTAGTCTAAAGTAAATAAACAATGAAATATGGAGAGTTTCTATAAATCAAGGCAGAAAAGTGAAATCACTAAGAAGATTTCCTCAACTTAGAGAAATTCAAGGTAGAGAGAGTAAGAACTCACCATTCTGTCTCTTCCCTTCTTCGGATAAACTCATCTGCCACCTGAAAATGTGAATAGAAAGAAATCCATGGATAATTTTCACAACAAATCTATCACCAGGAAAATTATGTGTGACTACACATGGGTAATCAAACCTGTAGATCAACCATCATAACAAGTACACACACTGATTTTTTTTTCGCTTAATGAAGAAACAAATTGGTGTATAATCACAAAAAAATAAGTTGAGGTAGTGGGAACACACACTGGCTCTCAAGTCATCCGCTAATTCTCTCTGAAGGCTCTCACCAGGGGCTGGTTTTCCAGATCGTAGACAAGCTCCATGAGCTACAGAGCGGAATAAACATCTTCCATCGCCTGGAATTCCTGTGCAATATAGACATGAAAAATGAATGTCAATAAAGAGAGGTTTGATCGCATAAACATAAAAAAAAAACACAAAAATATAATGCAATAAGTAATGTTCATATTTTTCTCGTGGAACTTATGAAGAGTCTACCCACCAATAACCGAATAATCGGTGCATACTTGCTTTCCATGAGATAATTTAGAATAGAATAAATCAGGGTCTTCTTCGTCATCCTTGTTGCTATCCGCTTCAGCATGTATTGGTTTGGAGCTAATATAACAAAGCAACGATCCAAAAAGTAGGCCAGCAGATGCGCATCGTTTTGGCATTGAAATTGGGCCCATGTTACATTTGATTTTGGGAATTACTCCTCTACTCAGAACAGAAAGCTTCATATTCATACCCTGGGATGGCAACAAAATATCAATCTTTCTCCGACCCGATCCTCGATCACTGAAAAAGTACTTAACCATTACTGTCTGGTTATCGCTTCTTTGCTTGAAGAAACAATAATTGAAACGGTTCTTTTGAAATGTTTGGTTAGAATTTGGAGAAAAAGGCAATGTCTTCGAAACAGAATGGCTGCAATACTTTGCTTTTGGATTGAGAGAATAGAAACAACATGAACGAGCTGATTTTCGGGACACTATTGAACAGATACTGCTACCCATCTGTGTTTGGACACGAAAGTTCTGAACCACGAAATTCTTTGTGCATGCGTTGATTGAAGAACAAATAATCATGTTGGCGTACCCTGATGAATAAAAGGCAATTATGCTAGGGCGAGAAAACCATAAGCTATTTTGATTAGAAATCCCATTTCAAAACAGTCCATCTCTCCAACTGTTAAAACACTTTTTTTTTTTTCCAGCAAATTGCTGTTTTACGCGAAGATAATTAGGCACAATGCAAATCAATAGAGCTCATAATCGTTATGTCCAAAAAATGCAACAAAAATGTAAGGTACTAAAATGTTATTCTGTCCACCGAGAGCAATAAAAAAGCTGATAGCAGAAAAAAAAAAAAAAAAAACTCAAGAATTGAACAGCAAAGCAAGAAATAATTTCAGCAAATGAAAGAAGAAAGCCCAAAATCAGAAGAATTAGAGAGAACAAACCACGAGGAAGCTGAATTCACACGAAACCAAACGCAAAATGGTAAACGCAAACAAAGAGCATAAAGGAAACCACGTGAATCGGTGAAAAAATACTTGAAGAAAAATGGAGGTTGATTCTGGAATTGCCTACAAGCAACGAATAGACAACCATAACTAAGCACAAATACAGCGTCAAGAATTAATGGAGTAGCTGAAAAAGCAAGGGATATTACTAATTGTATTCCAAAAGAAACTCGATCAAAAAGGCCCCTCCATTACGCACTCCGAGCTTTTTGCGCAGGCAAGGTCGCTCCTCCTCCTCCTCCTCCTCCTGCATTAGGCTCTCCGGCTAGGTGCTAGCTTCTAACATGAGGAATGTACTTTGGGCCGGGTCACCTCGGAAAAATACTCGGCCCAAGGATTGATTGGGCAAGTATTTGGGCCGGTCAAGCCCAAACATGGATGAGCCCAAAGACTCGTAGTGAGATCATTAGTTTTAAATTCATCAATAACTAATTAATCAAATCAATCGACCAAGGTTGGGCAAGCAACGAACGGATGGGGCCTGGTGCCCACCCGCTTTTGCCTGACCATGACCCGACAAGCTCTATGCAGATTGACAAGAGCAACAGCTCGGCCTTTCGTTGTAGCACTCGAAATTGTCTTCCTTCATTTATTGTGGGCCCCGCTGGGTCCCCACTTTGATGGGAAATTTTTTAACCCGCTGATGGGATGGGGAAGTGGGGTTCTATCCAGCGGGCCCCATTGTTTCTACCAATCTGTTGGGTCGTTTTCCGACCCGGTTCTTATGATGGGCCCCGCAATTATCAAGGGCTTCCCTCGTGGGTCCCCCTCATTGGACCCCCACCTTTCCATGATTTAATCAAAGATTAGTTGGTGTTTAGAATAATCATAAAAAATAACGTGTCACTTTTTTAACGAACAATTTTAAGAGAATTTAACACATATAATAATTGTTTTTAATTAATTTAAATTTTAAGTCACATAAGACGTGACATCACATTTTGCACGTGTCTCTCTCTAATTCAAGCAAATTAAATCATAGTTGTGAATTTAAATAGTCATGCGAATAACCATGGGCGGATTTTTCGCAACAAATTTTTGCTTAAATTTGTACGATGATTAGCTGCCAATAAATTGGAGAAGTTCATTTTGAAATTATTGTCAATTATAAAATTTTCGTCCTACTTTAAATTAGATTTGTCGTTGAATTTTACACTATAACTCAATATTATGAAGTGACGATTATGTGTTACTAAGTAATTAATGTAATAATTAAGATTAATTATAATATAATATAGTATATACGTGACACGAAGTTAGGAAGTTAGGATAAGGTTGTTGGTACATAAGCACTTCAAATAAAAGCGTACAACTATAATGTGTCAAACACAAACCCGACAACAATAACTAACGATAAAAGTTTATATTTTGGTGCTTAATTGAATAATATCTCGCATTAATTTTTCGAGCAAACTTACTTTAATATTAGCTGGACCATATGATTGTTTTTCCGATCGTGACACTTTTTTTTAACAACACTATTGTTTGTGACACATGAAAAATTAGTGCACCATTTCATGTTTTCTAACATTTACTCATCAAATGGCCCTCTAAAAATATTCTCTCGTATATTCTATGATCTCGGCCATGATTCTAAAACAATACTCATTAAAAAATCCAAGATGATAAGTTAAATATTTGATTATTTAATTTAGTATTGTAGTTTTTAAAAATAAAATATAAATGGTAGATAATGACGTGTCATCTTCTACTATTAAAGGCCGTGTCGGGCTTGATATGGGAGCGGTCCCTCCCTCCATCTTGCACAGCCAATGGCTCAACCATTTGTTTCCAATTTTGTATAATTAATATAACTATTTATATATTTTGTTAATTTAATTATAGTTTAATGCTAATTTTACTCGAAATTATATTACCATTTTCAATCATCCACTTAATAATATTTTGTACATTAGTATACCACATGGAAGAAGGTGCATGCAAAAAGTTTGTTTAAGGTCACAATTAGGTTTAGTACGGACCGTGTATTTAACAATAATGAAAATTATGCATCTTGTTAGCTCGACCAACAACAAGTGAGTCGTATAAGGTATATCTCGTGTATGATTATACAGAGTGGAATTAAGAATTATTTAGTTGTCAATCATTCTTAACGAAACTTTGACGGGTTGAAGCAAGTTTAATTATTTGAATTTTAAATCATTATGAAAAGATCAACAAACCACTAGTAGGACAATTTTTTTTTTTTATAAGGTCTACTTGTATGTTTCCATAGGCAGGTCGAGGCGTAGGACTTTTTCGACCAACTGACTTTTTAAAAGTGTTTTATGATTGATTTCGCAAATAATGTCGCAATGCCGAATTAAAAAGTTTAGAGGCTAGGGGTTGGTTTGGAGTCCAAGGCATGCGGTCCCAACTTTCGGACTACTCAAATTTTGGTTCAGTTCAGTTCGATTCGGTTCGTTTCGGCTAGTTAATTAATGAAAACAACTTCAATCTAGCAAAGATAATTATTTGAATATATTTTCAAATTAAATTTACCTACGTAGAAATTGAAGATATATATATATATTATAAAGAGAAAAGAGAAATAACAGAGACGAGACGTATTGTTGACTGTGGAGTGGTCCCTTACAATCGTCTTCTTTCAGCAAATTGTACAGTTTCAACAGTAACTCCCTCTCTCTCTCTCTCTCTCGCAGGACGGAACCCTTTTTGATAATTTGGCAATGCGATGGTATTCGGAACGAACGTGGCTTTCGGAATACTTCAAAAGGCCGTGATTGGGTCTCTCTTTGATACATCGAACGCAGGGATTTGAGTTTGAGCTGCTAGTTTGACCGCCATTGAAGGCTGAAGAATTACTTCGCTCCTCTTCGTTTTTTATCCTTCTATTTTACTTTATTGGATTGTTCGACCCAATTGTTCTTTTTCACTTTCCGGCTGTGTTCCAGTTCCTATCCCAAGTTTATCTGCATTTCGACATTTCAGAAGCTGGGCGGGTTGGATATTTCTCATGGAATTGCTAGTTGTAGGACCATTTATTTGATCGATTGAGCGGAAGTAATCTTTAATTGAGATTTTAAGGTATATTTAGCTCAAACTGGAGCTGTATTGATTGAATTGGAAGCAATTTGAGCTGCTAATGGAACCAACTGCTGGCACAGCTACTAGATCCGGTCCCGACGGGCGTTTACCAGACGACACTGGGCTCGATTCGCTCCAATTTCGCGAAGAAATTCAAAGATTGATTACTGCATCGCCGGATAATGGTACTTCATTCACTGCGCTTCTGGAACTCCCGGCGACGCAGGCGGTGGAACTCCTGAATTCGTCAAACTCTGATGGAATCTCGAAGAGAGTGACTCTCTTCAACGGCGACCACAAACCTTTTTTCCATCCTGTCAGTGTAAATTCGACCGCTCCTCCCATCTCATCCCCGGTACAGCTTGCCGCAAAGTTTCCCGGCTTCACTGGGGAGCAGTCCCCGGAGGCGACAAGTTCTGTGGCTACGAATTCGAATGCAAATTTAGAGAAGGTGAAGAGCGAGCCGGTCGCCGAGGCCAACTCGACTCCCAACTCGTTACGGCCATCTTTGGATCCGTCATTGGAGAACGTGAATCAGAAGTCAGCAAAGAGAAAGGAGCCCGAGAAGAAGGTATCAGTCATCACAAAGTGACAAATTATCGTCCTCTGAGATTTCCTTTTTGCTAAATTTTTGCGACTTTCTCACCAAAACTTGAACCAATCACTGGATTGAACAATTCAGGGCAAAGGATCATCAAAGAAGAGCAAAACCGAAAAATCGGAAAATTCTGAAAAGCTTCCTTACGTTCACGTCCGAGCTCGACGTGGTGAAGCTACGGATAGCCATAGCCTGGCAGAGAGAGTAAGCTCAATAGTTTCCTCACTGATTAATCACTATTATGATATGCTTTATACAATAATTAAGGACTAATTAACTTTTTGATCTCTTTTTAGGCTAGGAGAGAGAAAATAAATGCTCGTATGAAGTTGCTTCAAGAGCTGGTCCCCGGATGCAATAAGGTTGGCTGTTTAGTCATAATTTGTTTGATTTGAGATTTGGGTATGATTATTTTGGATTTTCTGCCTAATTGTTCCCTAAAAGTGCAATTAAGCTTTTGGATTATGTGCTTTAATGACGGTTTTGGTCACTTTCACCTTTTTGTCTGAAAAAGAGTGTTGCGTTTGTACCAAGGAAAGTTGCCTGGTGGTTGTCAATGTCATCTTTCTCAATTCCTTTTCTTTTTCAACTCTCTCACAAGAATGATTGGAATTTTCTTCTGGGTTTTGTTAATTCCTTTGTTTATAAGATCTTCTTGAACTGGTGAGGAAAAAGAATATCTTAAAAATACTGAAACTTAACCACACTTGTTAGGGAGAGAGAAGTGATCATTTAATCATTATATGAAAAAGTCTTGGGGAATTGCTTGAAACCACAGCAATTCCATCAATCTGCTTAGCTGGAGAATTCAGTCAGGAGGAAATGGTAGCTGGATTTGCTCTAACAAGTGCTTTGGAGACAAGTGTAGGGGAACTGTCAAATAAAATATAATTGTGGATCCTTGTCACTTCATAATTTTTCTTCCTCTTTTGACGGTCCATTGTACTCTCATCTACTTAGTTTCGTATACCACCCAAATTTGATAAATACTGCACTGTGCCGACAGGGTCTACTTGGGATTGCAGTTGTAATATGCCTATTGTGTTGTAAGCTTACACAGCTGATATAACTAATGAAAGCTGGGATTTAGGTTTTTTTTTTTTTTTTTGGAATTTGAATGTGCATTAGCAGAAGGCTAATGGTCCAAAAATTTGTGAACTTCTCTCTGGCAAATCATCCATAATTTAATTTAATAGGCTTAACCATTATCTATTCTTTCTGCATTTTAGTGGTACCCTTTGACTGTTAGTCTTTGATCTCTAAAACTTAATGTCATTGAAGCTGATTTATTGTACCTTAGTTCACTATTTTTGGTTTCTCTCTTCTGAATGATTTTATGCTGATATCTTGAAATCTAGATATGCAAATCTCTGATAAAATAGATCTGGGAATCTTCAGAAACTTTTTTTAAAATTTATCAACACACGATCGTTCCAAAATTTCCCCTTTTCATTAACAGTTTTGAAAAGCATATTGTTAGGTCATTTCTCACATGAATATGCAAAAATTAATTGGCTAATCCCGTGTTTTCTAAACAATGCAGCGCCTTTTGATCTGGAAGATAGGTAGAACTTTTCCATTTCTTCTTAATTTGAAGCATGTGTTTAGGCTTACTAATAGTTTTGCCCTTCTGCGTGGTTACAGTAGTAGAATAACAATTCCTCTTTTAAATAAATGTTGGTTCATAACAAATGTTCTCATATTAATGTACATTTTAAATTGAGTTGATAATATTTCGATACAGGTTTCGGGAACAGCTTTAGTTCTTGATGAAATCATCAATCACGTGCAGTCCTTGCAGCGCCAAGTCGAGGTTAGAGTTGCATTTTTAGACATCAATTTTAGAAAGTCCATTGCTGATTAAGTTTTATTATTTCAATTAATTTCAGTTAGATACGTAATGATATTTCTGTCATTGCTAACTAAGGTTTAGATTTAGTTACCCCATTCCAAAATGCACTGTTCATCGAATTATTCGCCAAAAACAATTTTTCAAGCACATAGATTATGAAATTTTCAATTGTTTATTGTTTCATGATTTTAAAAAACAGGGTACAAACCATGTTCTAAGCTATAGTCAAGTTTAGATTTTTAGATCTATATTTAGATAAACTTCCAATTTTTACATATTAAACGATAACAAGATTCTTATGGAAATAGTTGAGCAAATCTAATAGCTCATTAAAATGTATTCAGTCTTTGCAATTGCTTGTTTGCCGTTTAATTAAACCTTTTTTTTTTTTTCAGTTTTTGTCAATGAGACTTGCTGCTGTCAATCCAAGAATTGATTTTAACCTCGACAGTTTGTTTGCTGCAGAAGTAAGTTTACACAATCATTGTTTCTTTGTTGCTTAAAAATCTCATTTACCATCTATTATATAATTTACTTTACAGAATGTATTGATGCTATTTCATAGCTAAATTCTCCTAAAATCTTCAACTATGAAGGGAATGGCTTAAGTTAACAAAATCTAAGCTGTAATATTTATATTTATAGCCATTAGGAAAGACAAACAATGAGAGGATTTTAGATTTTTTTAAAAAAACTAAATCTGCCAAGTAAATAAATCTCGCATTGGAGTCGAAAAAAATTGTTTGTTTTGGATCTTTAATGGCTGGTTATTAAAAGATTCTATTTCTAGATCTTTAAACACTTCCAGAGTAGACGTTGAAATGCCTCAATATTGCTTTGCACTTTTTCAACTTCTACTTAAATGGAAGTGACTAATCTTCAAAATAAACATGTTAAGATATCTATCTGTGGTTGTCATTTTTAGCTGGTTGGGTCTGAAACAAATCATTAAACTGGAAAAGGCGAGATTGAAGTTTGACGGTTACTCTCTCTGTGTGATTGGTCATATATATATATTTTAGGCATTTTTTTCTTCTGTAGTATGCAAATTTGCACGTTTTGTCCTTTGGTTAAATTATGAAGTTGAAATCATTAATAATTGTTCATTTTAACTCCTGTTTTCCAATCTGTCAGAGTCCATCTCTTGTGGCGAGTAATTTTCCCGGCATGGTTACTCCTTTTTCGTGGCCAGAAGGTCCATCCATCGGAAACATAAAACTACACCACCATCCGTTGCATCTCGACCTTATCCACCATGCATCTTGGGGAAGAGAGGATGATACTCGAAATTTTATTACTCCAGAGAATTCACTTTTGACGTACGACTGTCCAATCTCAGGTGCTTAGAATTAGATTTATCTTTGTTCTATAAAAAATGAAGTATATCGACAAAATGAAGATATAATAGAAGAATTGGAACGAACCCATGTGTAAAAAAAACCAAACATTTAATTTAATTTAAAGACAATTAAACTAAAATGATAAATCATAAAAAATTCATGATGAAATATTTTTAAGTAGAACATAAGTTGAAGTATTTATTTCCAATTTATAATATTTTGGGAATTTAATGTTATGTAACAGCATCTCTGCTTCCAAGCCAATTGAAGATGGAGCTATGAAGAAATAGTCAAGTACTTGATCGGTTCGGTTCCGGCTAGCTAGTGTGTATATAGATTAAGTACAGTATGAGCATTTAACGGCAGGTACGTTCGATGTCTGTTTCGACACATACTCGAGTTTCCCCTGATTGTCACATTTCTCGATCGATTGGAAAATTTCCATAAACTAGATAGAGAAAATATGTTAATCTATGTTCTATCTAGAAACATGTTAATTTTTACGTTTATTGATGTATACTGCTTATCTGGGTCCTAAACATTCCCACATTAGTGCAGTACATACAGAGTGAGGGGAGTTTCGCTAAAGGCCAATATTAATTGCTATGATGGCTAATAACAGTAAATAAAAAAGTATTAAATTAATTATTAGCTTGAATAATGAATTTTAAGACGTCCAAATTTAGTAGTTAAAATAGTTCTTAAATATAATATAATTAGTTTTTTTTTTAAATAATGGTGAAAGGATAATCAATTTTCCAGTAAAATTAAATTTAAATTAACTTTACGATAGAATTTCTTCTAATTTTTACATATTAAATATACAGGTAACGCGTATCGTCTCATAGCGCTCTCAGTATAATATTGTCTGTTTTGCACTAAAATTCGTATAAATTTGTAACTTACAAACCACTTTCATACCGAGCGGTCCTCGATTTTACACGTTATTGCAAAAAAATAAAAAATAAAATATATTTTATTCTTTAAAAAAAATTATTAGGTAAATTATATTTTATTCTTTAAAAAAAATTATTAGGTAACACGTTATTGTTATAATTACAAGGAATCATAATCAAACTTGGGGAGCAATGTCAATGGCTGTTTCTCGAAGTCTTCTCCACTCAATTCCCGCCCTCTTCCTTATCCTTTTCCCCCTCTGCGGTTGTGGCTCCTCCCGCCCCACCGCTCTCCTCTCCGCAATCCGGCTCCCTACTCAACGAGCTCCAATATCCGTCGCCGACTTCGGAGCAGTCGGCGACGGTGTCTCCTACGACACCGAGGCCATCCAATCTGCTATAGACAGTTGTCCTGAAGGCGATTGCTGTCGAGTCACTTTTCCGCCGGGAAACTATCTTACGGCCACGGTCCGGCTGAAGTCCGGCGTGGTTTTGGACATTCAAGAGGGGGCGACACTGCTGGGAGGGACGAAGATCGAGGATTATCCGGAGGAGGATTGGAGATGGTATGTGGTGCTGGCTGAAAACGTGAGCGATGTAGGGATCACAGGCGGAGGAGTGGTGGATGGCCAGGGTTTGAAATTTGTGAAGAGGTTCGATAAGAGGAAAAATGTGATGGTTAGCTGGAACCAGACTGGGGCTTGCTTAGGAGACGAGTGCAGACCGAGACTGATTGGATTTATCGGATCTAAGAACGTTAGAATTTCCAACATTTCTTTGAATCAACCTGCTTACTGGTGGTGTGTGTATTGCACTGTAACATCTTTCTCAATCTCTCTCTTCTTTATGAAGGAAATTGGATAACATAACTCGCTTGTGGTATGGTTAATGAAAAATGACCTTTCCTGAATTTAATGACATTTCGTAGGTGTAGTTAGCATCCCTCCTATCTTGCTGATTGCTCCTTCAAGGTTCTCTTTGTAGCCTACTCAAAAATTCAACTAGTAAAGCATTGAATGCAGATTTCTATTACTTCAATTAGTCTAGTTGAAACTTCCAGTGAAGTACAAATAACATATAGGGGTAGTTTCCTCATTTCAATTGTTCAAAAGGTTTTCTTTTCTGTCGACATTTGTTTTAAATTGTTATGAGGGGATGTCGATGACCAATTGATTCTATTCTTATTTTTGTGTTATATATTTAAGTTGAATAATCCATAGATGTATATGTATTTGCAGTTTGCATATTGTTCGATGCGATAACACCTCTATTCATGATGTTTCCATCTATGGAGACTTTGATTCACCTAATAATGATGGAATAGATATTGAGGACTCGAATAATACTTTCATCACTCGGTGCAAGATTGATACTGGAGATGATGCGATTTGTCCAAAATCGTCTACAGGACCTGTATATAACCTGACAGTGACCAACAGCTGGATTAGAACAAAATCTTCAGCAATTAAGCTTGGAAGTGCTAGTTGGTTTGATTTCAACAGAATGATGTTTGACAACATCACCATTGTAGACTCTCACAGAGGTTTGGCATTTCAAATACGCGACGGTGGTAAAGATCTTCCTTCCTCTTCAGCTTTCTAGACTTCAGTTTCCATTTTTGTGTTCCTTGTGAATTTCAATAGAGAATAACAGAGTAAACTTTTGCCAGCACAATTAGAATGATTGACAACTATCATATTTCAAGCCAAAATTTTCGAATACTTTGTTAGAACTCATTTCTTGTTATAGTTTTATTGATGCAGATTATGGAAAGAAAGTTCTTGTTCTAATCTTATTTCTCAAGCTGATTATCCAAAGAAAATCTGTTTGTAATTTTACTGCCTTGTAATGAGCATTAAAGAGTGATATATATATCTCATCTTTTTTTGGAGTTGTAGCTTTGTATGCATTCTGGAATAACTTCTGATTACTCTTTTGCAGGAAACGTCAATGACATTACTTTCTCAAACATTAATATCAGCACAAGATACTATGATCCATCATGGTGGGGGAGAGCAGAGCCCATCTACATAACGACTTGCGCTCGACATTCTAGCTCGAAGGAGGGTTCAATTTCCAACATACGCTTCATTAACATCACTGCAACGTCTGAAAATGGTATTTTCTTATCTGGTTGTAAAGCTGGTCTACTGAGTAAGTTGAGTTTCATCAACATGAATGTAACATTCAAAAGATGGACACAATACGGAGGTGGGGTGGTAGATTATAGACCAGGATGCGATGGTTTTGTTAAACACAGTATGGCTGGGATTATTATGGAGCACATTGAAGGCTTGGAACTCGAAAATGTCGATATGATGTGGTGTGATGATCGATCTTTGCATTGGCATAACCCTTTGGATTTCAATCCTTCGACTGTAAATAACATTTCGTTTATCAATTTTCACTCTGCATGTCTTGCAGCTTGAGGTATGTAAGAAAACTCAAACTTTGTCCTGCAAATGGGGAAAATCTTATTTTCTCCATTTTTCTTGTAAAGATTGCATTCGAAGGACAATAAAAGACTAGGACTTCATAAGATTTAGGTGTTTGTAGGAAGAAAATGAGCTTCCTTTTGATGCATGTTGATAACTGAGATAATGCTTGCTGATTTCTGTCTTGGAATCATGGTGAAACTACTAGGACTTCATCGGTTCTATAGTTTAAATTTTCATTATTTTGATTACCCTTATCATAATATAATTTTTATAAAATTAATACTGCCATAACAATTAAATATTTGAGTAAAGTGCAATTTGACCCCTATAACTAGGTGAAATGTGCAATTTACATCGTAAACTTGGATAATAGGCAAGAACAACCTTAATATATTGATAATAGGCAATATGACCCATATCGTCATAATTTCTGTTAAAAAGTAACGTTTTTTCACTTGTTCATTTTTTTTTTTCCGAAATGCCCTTCACTGGACTGAACCGGATCGGACCAGTTCGGCTAATTGCACTTTGATTTTTTATTTTATTTTTAATTATATTCTTTTGTCTTTTCTTTTCCAAGAAATAGAATTTAAAAAAAAAAAAATCAGAGTGAAATTAAGGTTGTTCTTGACTATTATCCAAGTTTACGGTGTAAATTGTCCATTAGGCCAAATTGCACTTTACCCTAAATATTTTACGTAGCTATTTATTAATTGATACAGTAATTAAAAGAAATTATAATTAATTAAAATATAATATTAATTAGTGAATGTCTCTTCATATAAATCTAGCGTTGCTAGTAAGTATATAAATTGATTACAAAAAAAGACAAAAAGGGATAGCCTGAAACCGATAAATACAAGATTATATACATTCGTCTCCAAAAAATGCTCTGTAATATTACTCTTCTACTGTGTGTTCCTAAACAAGTAATCTCTTCTTCCGTCTTCTCCAATGCATTCACCCGCCAACTCTCAGTTTCCTCTTTCCTACCCTGTTGTTCACTTCTTCTAAAGACCTTGTGTTCTAATGGGCAGCTTAAAGAAGCTCTGCTAGAAATGGCGCTTTTAGGCCTGTCAATGAAGTTTGAAGGATACGATATGCTTTTGAACGAGTGTGTCAGGCAGAGGGCTGTTAGAGATGGCCAGAGAGTCCATTCCCACATGATCAAAACCTGTTATCTCCCCCCTGTTTATCTTAATACAAGGCTGGTTGTGTTTTATAGTAAGTGCGATCTTTTGGCTGATGCACGGAAGATGCTCGATGAAATGCCCCAGAAAAATGTTGTTTCTTGGACGGCCATGATTTCAGCTTATTCTCGGAGAGGCTATGCCGTGGAAGCCTTGAATCTTTTCGTGGAGATGCTGAGATCAGGTGAGTAATTTTTTTATTTTGTTAGTCCAACTGGACTTTCGATCAAACACTAAGATTGAAATGTGGTCCTTAAATTCCCCAAATTTTTGTACTCTCATCTCCTTTGAAAATAATCTAATGTTACTATTTAATCAGCATTCGATTTAGCGCTGATAGAAATAACATCTGAATTCTTGCAGACACAGAACCCAACGAGTTCACCTTTGCAACTGTACTCACCTCGTGTATAGGAATTTTCGGGTTTGAGATGGGTCGACAAATTCACTCTCTCATATCCAAAAGAAACTTTGAATTGCATATGTATGTCGGAAGTTCACTTCTCGACATGTATGCTAAAGCTGGTAAAATCCAGGAGGCCAGAGGAGTTTTCGAATGCTTACCAGAAAAAGATGTTGTTTCCTGTACTGCGATTATCTCCGCCTATGCCCAACTAGGACATGATGAAGAGGCACTCGAATTATTCTGCAAGTTACTTGGAGAAGGCATGAGTTCTAACTATGTCACTTATGCTAGTCTTTTAACTGCACTATCGGGACTGGCTGCGATAAATCATGGAAAGCAAGTTCACAGCCATGTTCTTCGGTCAGAAGTTCCAGTTTATGTAGTTCTTCAGAATTCTTTGATTGACATGTACTCCAAATGTGGAAATCTTAATTATGCAAGAAGGGTTTTTGATGGTATGGTTGAGAGAACTGTTATATCATGGAATGCCATTCTTGTTGGATATAGTAAACATGGAATGGGGAAAGAGATCATTGAGCTTTTCAACTTAATGAGGAGAGAAGACGAGGTAAAACCCGATAGTGTTACGTATTTGGCTGTTCTATCAGGCTGCAGCCATGCAAAGTTGGAGGATATGGGGCTGGAAATATTCTACAATATGCCAAATGGGAAAGATGGAGTTAGACCGGAGATTGAGCATTATGGGTGTGTCGTTGATTTGCTTGGGCGTTCTGGACGAGTTGCAGAGGCTTTTGAGTTTGTCAAGACGATGCCTTTTGAGCCCACTGCCGCTATTTGGGGTTCTCTTTTGGGTTCTTGTCGGGTACACACCAATATCGACATTGGAGAAATTGTTGGGCAAAAGCTTTTGGAAATAGAGGAAGAAAATGCTGGAAATTATGTCATTCTTTCTAATTTGTATGCTTCTGCAGGGAAATGGGAAAATGTAAGAGCTGTAAGGGAGCTAATGTTGGAGAAGGCTGTGATAAAGGAACCCGGATGGAGTCGAGTTGAAATTGGCCGTTTGGTGCATACTTTCCATGCAAGCGACTGCACCCATCCGAGAAGGCAAGAGGCTTTTTCGAAGGTCAGAGAATTGTCTGTCAAGTTCAAAGAAGATGGCTATATTCCTGATTTGAGTTGCGTTTTATACGACGTAGATGAGGAGCAGAAAGAGAAAGTACTTTTAGGACATAGTGAGAAGTTGGCATTAGCCTTTGGGTTGATTACTTCACCTGAAGCAATGCCGATTCGTATCATTAAAAATCTCCGGATTTGTGTTGATTGCCATAGTTTTGCCAAGTATGCATCTAAGATTCATAAAAGAAGCATATCTTTAAGAGATAAAAATCGGTTTCATCATATCGTCAATGGATTATGCTCGTGTGGAGACTATTGGTAATATTCGACAATTTTATGCTCGATTTTTTCGCACGATCCAAAAGAATGAGATGCATAGAGCTTCTTTCGCATTAAATAGAGAAGCGACTACAGGTTAGAACTCGTTTTTCTTCGCCAGAAACAATTAAACTCAACTGGCTTGAAACATGCAGAGCAAATTCGAGAAATATAGGTAAACATCAAGTTGGCTAATGGCATTTGGATTAAAGTTGAAATGAGAAAACTTTTGTTCCGGAAAAGCTTTGAAATTTTTAGAGTTCAACATCACCATCTCTTCCTGTTTATCTGCAGGCTGCTGACATGGGAGATTGGAGACTACAAATTCATTTCTTGGATCCACAAGGTGTGTTCATTTATAAATGTACATGTCAAGTCAGCTCCCTCCATTCTTGTATTTATCTTTATGCTTAAACGCTCTAAAGTATACTTTATGTCACGACTCGGGGACAGGCCGGAGCAGAAACACCGGGTAGAGCAACCTTTAGGCCGGAGCAGAAACACCGGGTAGAGCAACCTTTACGTGTAATTTCGTATCGTAAATATATGTAAACTATTTCTAATTTATGTGTCACTTAGTTTGGTTGTATGTAAATTAATTAGGATAAATTATAAATATTTAAAATAATATGTTTTATTGAGTGGACCCAAAACGACGTCGTAGTGTCTAGACCTACCAAACAAAAAGAAACACCACTACTCACTCTTTTCCTCTTTCACAACCTACGCGCGAATCGATGCCGTCGCCAATACCCTTCGCGAGCGCGTCGCTTACGCTCCGACGGCGTCTGCTGCGTACTCTCCGAACCAGAGGAGGTAACGCCGTCGGAGAGAGTCGGTGGACCAGCGCCGGCAACGAGGAGCGACCGAAAGGCTACCTCTTCAACCGAACTCCTCCACCGCCCGGTCAGTCTCGTAAATGGGAAGATTGGGAGCTTCCTTGCTACATCACCAGCTTCCTCACTATCGTCATCCTCGGCGTTGGTCTCAACGCCAAACCTGATATGACGATCGAGACTTGGGCTCACCAGAAGGCTCTCGAACGCCTCGAGATGGAGAAGTTGAGTCTCTCTGGTTCGGAATCGGACTGAATTTTCGATCTGGATTTTCTCGTTTATGGATAGATTAGTTTTGCGCTTCTGCCGAGGTGAGGTATTGTTAATAAAGCCTAGCTAAATAAGGTTCTATGTTCTGAATTTCTTATTTTGAATCTGTATCTGGCTTCGTATCATTGGTTATTTAGGATGTACATTGCTTGAAAATGCCAATAAGCTTGTACTCTTAACTTTAGCGCAGAATTTGCAATTTCTTTGCTTATTTGGTGTAGGATTTTCGTAGGCCTTACTTCCTTTTTGGCCGCTTGTTTGACTTGAAGCTATGTTTTTTGTTTTATAAATTTGATCACGATTTCAATTGAGCTCTTACTTTGATGTTGTATGATGTGATAATTCTTTCTATTCATGATGAAGAATGGATTGAAAGTATGACTTCCAATTCTCTGAAGTTGTATTTCTCCCTTTTATGTTCTATGCTGCTAGAAATCTATGCACGGAAAGTTGTTTGACTCCAAATTATCTTGTTCTAACGATTCATATAGATATTAGGCAGCCATTTTCGTGCCACTTATCTTGCCATCATATGAGCTTAATCGATTGAAGGCTTGTTCTTTCTTAGTTTTCTCATCATCTTGTCAGATTTGATCTTTTGGTAGAATCATCTCCTCTTCTACTTGAGAAAGGGATTTAATTTACAGACATGGACGGTTTGTTGAGATATTGATTTCTACTTTCGAGATTATGTGGTATCTTATCACCGAAATTGAAACTTAAAGTAACTGAATAATCAAAACATGTCTTGTTGGAAGTTCCTTGCTCAATGTTGTAAAACATGTTCTTGTTTCTCCCTTCATGTCTGTTCTTAGTTGATTGTGCTTGTCAAGTTGCTAACTACCATTCTACTTTCACCAACACACACTATGGTAGAAAATTGCATTTGAATATTTTCAGCTTATCCACCATTTTTTCCTTGTTTATGCTTCAATTTCTTTCTTACCAAGAACTATTAGTGACTAGCTTTTTGATCTAAGTTCTCCAATGTCTGGTTTCTGTAATATATATATTTTATTCTCCTTTTTGGTTATACACTTAGCTAAGCATGATATAGTTATTGATTACCAAATTATCTGCTAATGTTTGTCATTAGAGTTGTATTTCATATGCCTCATACTGGTGATCTTTTCTTTTTATGATTTTGTTTTTCTATCATACACTGCTTAGAGCATCTTCATAGCATCATCATTGTCTAGGGATGAAAATCTGTTCTGTTGAGACTACAAAATAGGCTTCCCCAAGTTTTGACCAGTCATGGGCTTGGGCTAGATCATTGGACTTTAGGCTTTCCATTGGATTCTCAAATATTAAACACCTGCCTCTTATTTCCACCATGTTTTAGGACAATGGTATAAAACTAGAGAGATTATCCATTTACGAAAAAAGGGTCAAGAACAAAGCCAATTTCTTATTCTTGTATATGATGCTCGAATGATAGAAAATGTCTTCATATACATGAAATTCTATTATCAGAATTGTTACAAGCGTTAATATATGTATGATTGATCCGTAATATATGTTTCATATCAGGGTGAATTACATGTCTGAATGACAATGTGGGTGACCTATAACTTAGTTCTTGGCGTCTGTAGAGAACAGACAGAAAGGTTAATGGGCTTCATCTCGATCTTCGAGAAGTCCATTTTGTCCCTATTCAGGAGAGGAGCTTGAATAAACTTTGATTTCAAATTAATTTAATAATATCATGGTTACTCTCTTATTTTACTATCTTACAATATTTATTGACGTTGATGTTAATTTATTATATTAATTGTAATAATTAGGATTTGACAAATCAACAATCATTTTAATAGCATAGAATAAAAAAAATAAAGTAGTATTATTAATTAATTAATTAATTTTTCCAAAGTTTCAATAATTACATCCGAAATATAGTGAAATAAAACATAACGAAAAATCGTAGTCAACTTCTTGATAATATATACAGAGCTGGAGTTTAGACTGGAAATAGATCTATGTCTCTTGTCTGATTTAACACACTACGTACTTATGGTCATGGCCCACTTTGGAAACATATCTATCAACACTATGTGCTTGCATTGACTATAAGTGGGACCAGGGCTTAGTTGGCTTTAATTTTATTTAATTTTTTTGACAAGTACAAATTCAAATAATTCCATGAGTTCAAAGACACTAGAAATTAAATTCATGTCATTAAGAGTGCTCTCAAATAAATTGCAATCTTTTCTTTTTGACAATTTCTAGAGAGAAACATAATACTCTTAAAATTTATGATTTAATCTATACTTTATCAGCTTTTTAAATCAGGGATTATTAATTATCCAAAATGTTTAATAAAATAATTAGGAAATTATTTTGTTTAATATATTATGGTAATGACTTAGAGTAGAAGCTGTGTCTAACCAGCTCAATCACGTGAACATGTCACGTTTTCACGTGTTCTTGTTTTGATTTTTTTTCATCTGAATTTTCTCGACCTAAAAAATAATCACCAAATTGATAATCCTTAATAATGAAATCTAATTTATAAAATAAAAATAATAATAAACAGACACCGCTTGAGCACAATTATTACGATTGCGGGGCGTCATTCTGGTTTTGGAGAGAGAGAGAGAATCCGGATGCATGGTCTCTTTCCAACCTTTTCTGTGAAGTTCGGGGTTCAATCTCGAAACCTACGCCGAAAGCAGCTTTCGTAAGTTTCTTCCATTTTTTTTGTACTGTATTTGAATGCTTGGCGTTGTCTATTTTCTCCTCCTCTCTCTGATGCTGCCATTAATTGGGATGTTCCTAGAAATAGCATTTCCTCTGTGAGAAACCTCGGGATAATAGACTATATAATAGATCTCCTCTGTCAACTCAGCTCGTAATTTCGCTTTCTACTTCTTTTTTCAGCTTGCTTTCTCAGCGTTTGCGCCGTTTCAGTTTCGCGTTTGTTTTGTTTTGGACGGGGATTTTGGATGCTGTTGGAGCTGAGTGATTTCAGTTCTACTTCTTGATTTATCTTTGGATTTCGTGATGCTTTTCTGATAGTTGCTGGTGAAATCTGAATTTATCTGTAAAAGCTTTGGAGTGAGTGAATTTTCGTCTGATCTGCAAGATGCTCGTTTAGCAGACGGCGTATAACCGCTCATCTTCTACTCTGGCTGTACTGCCACGTCAGCTTTCTGCGATTCAGTTTTGTTTAGCTTTAACGTAGCGCCGGAGGCGGCGCCTGAGATGCTTCTTCCTCTTCTTCATCACCTTCTTTTCCTTCTTCTTTTGGGTCTTAGTCGCTGAAAACAACGCGGTGATGTAATTTTCTGGAATCCAGTGAGATGAGATTTTTCCCTCTTATATCGCAGTTAACAATAACATACAGGTTTCAGAAACTAAAAGAAAACATTTCTCAGTTGAAAAAAAATATTCCTAAATTTTTGCGATGTTCTTAATCATTGACGCGCTGAATTGCTTGCATGCTTGCGGAGTTCCACCGTTTGTAATCTATTATGGGCTTGCTTCTTCCTGTTCAATCGCTGTTATTTTATTCAATTGAATTTCTTCTGGTTGGTAACTGAGAATGATGTTCTATTCCAGGTTGCTTTTTGATTGAATAATTGAAGATTGAACTCGAGGAAGTTCCTACATGAGAGAACACACGTCTCGCGCATCATCATTTCTTGGTATCAATATATTTTGGTATTCGTCATTTTGATCCTTACTGTATTCGTTCATTTGTTTTTGAAAGAGTATGAAGGAGATTGACATGAAGAAAACACCAAACAATTACCAGGCAAAACGAAGAGACAGAACGAAAATAGCTGACCACCGATCTCACCAAAAGAATGCTGACAACACTATGAACAGAAAAGAAAATGAACCTGAGGAAATAGGTTTTAGGCCATGCACTGCTTTGTCTAAGATCTGCGAAACCATTGCTGAACAGTACTATCTAGAGATAACAGCTGTGAAGTTATAGATCATTCAAGGCATTCGGAGAAAGAATCAGAACAGTGGATGGAAGAGGGATCAGATTCAGACGCAAGAAGAAATTCAGTTTCTTCTCGAGGTGATTCAGTGACAACAGAAGATGTGAGCGTAGAAGATAATTCTATTACTTGTAAATCACCTGACAATGCAAGTGAGGGATCTTCTATGGTCAAAACTAAAAGTGCGAAAGTTCTTCCTGAAACTTCTGTAGAAATTGAGGATGAAAGTTTTGCACGGGCAAAAGAATATCATGCATCAGGCTACTCAAATGATGGCTCTGATAAAACTTCTCATGCTGAAGAGAATTGTGAGCGGGGTGAAGAACAAAGTGTTGAGGAAATGGAAATGAGAATCGATAAACTTGAAGAGGAGTTAAGAGAAGTTGCAGCTCTTGAAATATCAATCTATTCTGTTATACCCGAGCATGGCTGTTCAGCACATAAGGTGCACACACCAGCTCGACGCCTTTCCAGACTCTACATTCATGCCTGCAAGCACTGGAATCAAAGCAGACGAGCCACAATTGCTAAGAATACTGTATCTGGGCTTGTTATAATTGCAAGGTCTTGTGGTAATGATGTTCCAAGGTACAACTTTGTTTTTTCCTGACATGGAAATATTCATTTTAGATTTCTTTTTGTTGAATGAAATTGACTACTGTTCATCATTCTTTGTGCCAAGGTTAACTTTTTGGTTGTCAAATACTGTTGTACTGAGGGAAATAATCTCCCAAGCATTTGGGAAAACTTGTTATTCAAGTCAGGCGACAAAGTCTATTGAATCAAATGGCAGTAGCAAGGAAACTGAAGGAAAGCCCTCAGCTCTAACATGGAAGGGTAATCCTGATATTAAACAAGTAGATTGTAATGTGAAAGTCATTGAGGATTGGCAGGAAACAGGAACATTTATGGCTGCTTTAGTGAAAGTTGAATCATGGATTTTCTCCAGAATAGTTGAGTCTGTCTGGTGGCAGGTAACATTTTTATTCGCTGACCGGAATAATTTTATGGTTTTATGAATTTTTTTTTATTGACTATCATTCTGTAGTCATTATACTTTTATCATTCTTCTGTTGATGAACAACGAGTTAGATTCTTTTCAATTAACTTTCCTTAATTGCTGCAAATGTTTAAGGCTTTATGCACAAGTTTTGTTTTGGTCTATTCAAGCAATATTAATGGATGGTACAGGCCAAGACAATTTTATAAGATGCTTCGACATAATGTTTCTTCTATCCTGAGAACATGTTCATTTTTCAGTCTTTAACACCGAACATGCAATCGCAAGGCGACGATACAACCTTCAATAAAAACACTAGAATTTTTTTGGGACCTGCACTTGGAGATCAACAAGGCATTTTCTCCGTAGATTTGTGGAAGAATGCTTTTCAAGATGCTTTTCAGCGATTATGTCCTGTTCGAGCTGCAGGTCACGTTTGTGGTTGTTTGCCGGTGTTGTCAAGAATGGTAAAAATCATTTTGTGAAAAGTAGGATTAAAGTACTTGACTATCCATGATTAGTGGCTCAGTTTTTTGTCCTTTGCAATTCGAGTCCTAACTACTAAACGATCTTATTCGCTTTTCAGCTCATTTGTTTGCAAATATAAAGACTTAACTTATTTTATTTCGTTTATCAGGTAATGGACCATTGTGTTGCTAGGTTAGATGTGGCTATGTTCAATGCTATTCTGCGTGAGTCAGTCCATGAGGTTCCTACCGATCCTATATCAGATCCTATTGTGGATCCCAAAGTTCTACCTATTCCTGCTGGGGATTTGAGTTTTGGATCCGGTGCACAACTAAAAAATTCTGTATGTGTTACAATATTCCAATCATAAGCAATTTCAATAGTTTATCATTTATATCAACAGAAGATTGTGAAAATAAGTACATTATTGATGTTTGCATGAGAAAGCTAGTAACACATATCCTTCCTACAAACTAGTTCTCGCGACAAATTCTCTGAAATCAATGCCTGATTGATTGCAGATTGGAAATTGGTGTAGATGGCTAACAGAAAATCTCAGCATAGATACTGGAGATTCTTTTGAAGCAAAGCAAGAAAGTGAGGATGATAATATACTAGGTGAAGGGCGTGGACAAAAATCATTTGTTCTTCTTAATTCATTGAGTGATCTTTTGATGCTTCCAAAAGACATGCTCATGGATCGTGAAATCAGAAAAGAGGTTGATTTTTTATTTGAACTTTCTCTTGAAAACTTTCTGAAGTCTCTTAGTTGATTGAATCATCTTTCTTCTTTTTCCTTGGTGGTAGGTTTGCCCATCTATTAGTCTCCCGTTGATTAAAAGGATACTCTGCAACTTTACTCCAGATGAGTTCTGTCCAGATCCTGTCCCTGGAGCTGTCTTAGAGGCATTGAATGCCGAGGTACAATGCACCAAACAGTGTTTTTAAAAGTTACCTCAATTTGTTGTAGGTTATGCATAAAAATCTAGGAGGACACTTCAAGAACAAATGATGAAACAATCTGTCTAAAACTTTTACTTTCATTTGTACAGAATATCGTGGAGTTAAGATTGTCTCAAGACCCTTCAAGAAACTTTCCTTACACTGCCTCCCTGGCTATGTACAACCCTCCTTCCACAGCTAATGTGGCAGAAAAAGTTGCAGAAGCTGGAGGAAAATCTGTTCTCGACAGAAAGGCTTCGCAAATACAGCGAAAAGGTTATACAAGCGACGAAGAACTCGAAAAACTAAATTCTCCTTTTACCTCGATCATTGATAACCTTTCACTATCTTTGCCTAGCTTCAAGGCGAGTAAACACGACAGAATTGAAGAGCATTCTGATTCTATCTCAAGAAACACTAGGTATGAGCTGCTTAGAGATGTTTGGTCTCTCTGATTGCTCAGGTGAGTTCATTATATTTATATAAATATATGGTTTTATGTATCATTTGCGAATATTATATGAAGAAAAAGTACAGGAAATTGTCAGAGTTGGAGTCGTTTTCTCGGGGAATCGAAAATCTTGCCTGAGCAATTATATATATTCATGCTTGAACAAAGAATCTCGTATTGAATTTCCACCTCCAATATTGAGTTCCGAGCCTCGTAAACTTGGCCACTTCTGCAATGGAAAGTTCTCCTTGTGTTGACATCTAATAATGAGTGTATATACACAGAGAGAGATTCCTCTTTCTATTATGCTTACAATCATTATCTGATGATGAGTATGTGTAGAAAGAAGGAATAAAGGGAATTATTGACACTGCGTAAACGTGTTTATAATAACACTGGAAATACATAATGAATTATGGATTTAATTGTTGGTATGAACTATGAAATGCACACCGGCTTTCCTGCTCGATTGCATGGCTTAACAACAAATTGAGTGATTAGAAAGAGTGAGTCAACTCGAACGAGAGGTTTCGTATGTCTCGGTACGTACGATTTCGTTTAGTTTTAGCATGTCTTCATTTGGATTTCAATTACGTGTATTAAATGTGTGCTCCAAGTATCGACCAAGGCCGAGTTTTAAAGGATAGATAATGCCACAATTGGCAAGGGTGTGGCTAAAAGCCCAATGAGGATCATGCGAGGTTGTTTGGGTGTGGGCTGGGAGCCTCATGTTGGCCGCCTTCAAGTTTTGGACTTGAGGAATTTGGCAGAGGGCTCTGTGTGTTGGAATGGGTTGGTTTCTCAGTGGCCCAAAGAGAGCTGGACCAAAACGTGGGCAATTAAAGGCTACCCACACCAGATTCCTTACCGAAGCTCACATTCGCGAAGCCCACTGAAAAATCTTGCTGACGTACTGGATCTAGACCTCCTCCAAATTAGCCCACAGGATTTAGGCCTTTTTTGTATCCAGTCCTCTCCAAACAGCCCAAAACAGAATCCTTCATATCGGAGCCCAGACCATTGCTTAACACCACTTCACAGTGGGCTGGGTTTGGGTATAGGGGACCTGGTAGAACAAAAACCCAAAAAACTATAAAACTATGGGCTGGGTTTCGCATTAGCCTAAATTGAAGGCACTAAAATGGCCGTAAACCGATAGACTGTTTTTCCGACGGTTTGGATTTCAGTGGACTGAGGCATGGAGCCGATGTGGGCTTTTGGTCTTTGCCTAAACAATGGGCTTTTCTAGTCTCCTGTTGTGGGCTTCTTAAGCTTCTATCTGGGCTTCGGATAAAGTGTAAATTAACAAATTACGGTGCGCGTAAGGCGTAAGATAGCGTACCCCTCTCATCGTTGGCGGGAAGTAAGGCATCTTGGCGGGAGCGCTAAAGCCCCGGAATGAACATGTATAAAACATTAAGCCCGCTCTGTAAGAATTTGATTCAAAATCAGAGGTCCAATTTGCTCGTTTCTTCAGTAAACTTTAAGCTTCTCTCTTTTCCTACCATGGGGAGGAAAAAGAAAACTAGGGTTTCGGAGGAAGAACAGTGTGATGAAGAAGCTGGACAGGAATGTCCAGACCAGTCTTCCACGAAAGAGAAAAGTTTGTACGAGGTATTCTATTTCATTTTTTGGAATTTCTGTTTGTGACTTTCGTCATTTGACTATGCTAATTGATTAGTTTCATAGGAAAAATTACTTGTTTTTCTTTGCTGTTTCATGTTCCTGGATTATTAGCAGTTTACACCAGGATTTATTTTCTATTGTGAATCAGTTAGAACGCTATTGGAATGGTTGTCTTAAAGGATTTTGTAACAGCATGGAAGATCAATTGTTTAAAGACACTTATTTTGCATGAATTTCTTGGAATAGTTAAAAACTTTGTTTGGAATTGCAAGTCAAAATTTAACTAGACATATCCTTCAGATGCTTTCACTTATTCTTCTCCCTTGCTTAGGGGATTTTTAGAAACTGAGATCTTATACATAGGAAAACCATTCCTTGTATGCCATTGATCCCGTAGTTACTACGGGATGTAATGATGGGGTCGGTCCATGGATTTTTCATTTCTTTTGGCGCATTTTGCTCAAAGGGTTGAATGAATATAGTGGATCAAGCTGTTCGCAAGGGCCAACTTGATCCTCTTCTTAGGGATCCCATATGAGGGAACCCTAAAAGAGCTGCTGACTCCTACTATGGTCCATGTATGATCCATACTAGATCTTCTCAATGAACAAAAAAATAGTACTTGATTAGTGATATTTAGGTCCATGTTTTATTTTTTTTCTGGACTTTTCTTGTACCATTTGTAAGAACAGTTTGCTAGAAATATGGGCCCTGTTATGTGTGTTGGCAATTGAAAACAATTAAATGTTGATATGAGGAAGTTCTTTGCACATGCATTTGCTTTACATCCTGGGTTACATTTTGATTTTATGATTGAATTCTTATGTGTTAGCTTAAAATGAACCGATGGCCCTGATTGGCTTCTGAGCGCTTGCAGGTTCTTGGTGTAGAGAGGACAGCTACGCAGCAGGAAATAAAGAAAGCATATTATAAGTTGGCCCTGAGACTCCATCCTGATAAGAATCCCGGTGATGAGGTGAATTTTATTAGTATTCAATGCTAGATTTAGCATTTAGATTTTTTTTTCTCTCATTACCGAATGGTAGCTTGATATATTGTAATTCATAATCATACATATCCATGACTCCTTCCCCTGCAGGAAGCTAAGGGTAAATTCCAACAATTGCAGAAGGTGATATCGATTCTTGGGGATGAGGATAACCGAGCAATTTATGATGAAACCGGGTGTGTTGATGATCCTGTAAGTAGTTGATCTTTCTGCCATTTCCATGTGCTGTGTGCCTCAGATATAGGTTTCCATCTTAAATGCACTTCAAATATACCCATGCAGTCGTCATATTTTATTATTATTTGGAAATAAAGACATTTTTGTAATATGTTGTTCAGATGCATCTAATCTAACAAAAACAGAACTAAGAATCGGTTCAATTTTTTGAAATTCGATTTTCTACATCAGGAAGTGAATATATTTTGTTCCTTTTGTTTTATAATCAGGAGCTTGCAGGGGATGTACAAAATTTGCACGAGTTTTTCAAAGCCATGAATAAAAAGGTAACTTGGCTTGTTTAAGAGAAACTATAAGTCTTTATTCAATTTTGTCAGGGCTTTATGATAAATTGTTTGCAGGTCACTGAGGCTGACATTGAAGAGTTTGAAGCAAATTACAGGGGTTCTGAATCTGAGAAGAAAGACTTAATTGATCTGTTCAAGAAGTATAAGGGTAATATGAACAGGTATGAAAGTCAAATAAAATTTTCCTGCTCATGCTTGCTGAAAAAAATCCTAAATACAACTCTTTTTGCAGACTTTTCTGTTCAATGTTATGTTCAGATCCCAAGTTAGATTCTCATCGTTTTAAGGATATGTTGGATGAGATGATAATTGGAGGTAAGCTCGTCCTTTTATTACTCTACTGTCCCATGCATTGCATAAGATTTGCTTTGTTTTAAACGTAAACATTATTTACTCTTTAGAGCTATAATCTCACCTAATGTATTCAATCTGACAAATTTAACTTGTTTTTTTATTGATAAGCACGTTGTTGGATATTTTCTTTTCCCATTATGTTCCTATACAGGAGAATTGAAACCAACCAAAGCTTACCAGAAATGGGCAAAGCAGGTATCTGATACAAAACCGCCAACTAATCCTTTTAGAAAGGGAGGGAAGTGAGTCTCTATTGCAGTATCGATGTTAACTCGTTTCAAACCCCATCAGCCACTAACTTTTTCCCTGGCCTATTTTGTAGATCCAATAAAGAGTCAGATGCTGATCTATTAGCTGTAATATCCCAGAGACGGGATGAGCGGAAACATAGATTTGATTCTATGTTCTCTTCTCTGGTCTCTAAATACAGTGGGGAATGGGGCAGTAATTCTTCGGAACCAACAGAAGAAGAATTTGAAGCTGCACAGAAGAAGCTGGAAAGCCGCAGGCAAGGCTCTAAAAAGTCAAAGAAAAAGTAAATTTCCAAGAATTTTGTACAGGTACTAGGCATTGTGTTGTTTATGCTTCATAAGTTATGTTTGTGAGTAATTTCCTGGGTGATTCTCGTTTTGATTGTCTGCTTAAATCATTTTTCTGGAAAGGGTTTTGGAGAAGTTATAGTATTTGTCTTTTAACGAGTGTAAACTAATAATTGGCCGGATTGCGCATCTTAGACCCTGAGTTCATGTCAGAGAGAAGCTAGATCTTTATACCCTTTTTTTGCCCCCATGTCGCCACACGGGAGGAACACGTGTTTCGATCAGAATTTCCTACAATCTCTCTCTAAAACTTATGCATAAGTCAATGCATAATTATATGCAACTCTAGTACAACAACAGCCACAATGCAGCCACAAAGTAGTCTAAATTCTGATTATGGAACAATTATTAGATGCTAGTGCAACGACTTTCTTCTTCGGTGTTTATCTCTTTTCTATGGCTCTCTGGCAGTAACCTAACGGGCAAAGGTAGATTTTGAATGTGAAAGTGTAACGTCATTCCATACTAATTACCTGAAATATGTTTCATATAACGCCCTCTTAAATCCTCCCCGTTAAACTTCCAAAACAAACTCCTATAAATCCACTGTCTCTGTTCTTCCACTCCCTTCAAATTTGTGGAGAAATGGATTGTCTCTCTGGTTCCTATTATGTTTGTGTTTTTATCGTGGCTTTGCTTTCTGCAGGGCTGATGCTAACAATGGTGCATGGTTCGGAAACCGCCCCATCTCCCGGTCCAGAGGCTGGAGCTGCCGTTCCTTCCCTGAGCTCCGACCTTCTGATTATTTGCTCTTCTATTTCGACCTTGCTCTTTGCTTTCTTGATGCAGTGATCTTTTTCGTTTTAGGGGTCTTGTAATTTTCTTTTGTTTTGTTGCAATCTGTGTTCTTATTTCAGGTTTGACAAATCATATGTTCATCACACAACTTGAGTGGTTGTAAATAACGATTCGAATGATTATGTCGTTTGTGTTCTTAGATTGTAAGATTATTTAACTTTAATACAATATTGTTGTTTCGATCAATTCAAAATTGTGATCTAAATTATGATTCTGTAATAATGTCGATCAATGCGATGATTAAAAAAGTTCGACAGGGCTGAACTTTCCACAAAATTTGCAATTTAGTTCTAATATAACGTGTGTATTATTATACTTCTATTTTTTAAATTTATATTATATGCATATTAATTATTAATTAGTATAATTATTTAAGATATATAAATTTAAAATAAAAAATTAACTCAACCAATTAACGACTGCCACGTGAAAGGTTAAATGTATTATTATTTTTGGTTTCTAGTGTACAGGAGACATTCGGTTCGATTCGGTTCACCAAAACCGGAGTGCATGTAGAAAACTATTACATAATTTAGGGGTGGGCAAGATCGGACCGGACCGCAGGTGTCCGCCCGGTTTTGAGCGGTTCTCATCCGGGACCGGTCTCAAAGTAGAAATCCCGTGGGCAATGGTCCGGTCCACGGTCCATAGTCCGAAATTCCCGAAAGACCGGACCGGACCGAGAACCTAAATTAGAATAACTCAATCACTAAAAGGGGCTCAAATCAGAATAGCTTCGTTTACTGCTCACTGGCCATTTTTCTTCCCCGCTAGTGCCTGGCCCCTCCGAGTCCGAGTCCCATAAACCATTCTTCTTCTTCTCCGTCGCCCATCCCGACTTCTGACTCTCGAGCCGAGTGGTCACTGCCGTCTGCCGACCTTCGGCTTCAGCCTTCAATCCTCTCCCCTCAGGCCTCAGCTGATCAGTTCTTCTCGGCATCGGTGCTTGCCATTGCCATATTCTCACGGTCGCGGACTAACAGACTCACAAGTCACAGAGCCGTTCAGGTTTGACATACTAATTAGTAACTGCTCATGTTGCGAATTCTGAATAGAAGTTGTTAGACTTAGGATTTTGATTTTAGCCTGGACATAATTGATTGATCTTATCATTTTTGCTAGTTCTTGCTTGGAAATCTTATTCGTGTCTTTCTTTCTTTCTGGTTTTCACCGTCATGAAAAAGTATGGTTTCTGGATGTGATCTTATCCTTTTTTGGCAATCTTTTTGAGTCAAGCTTTAGGGAATGTCTGAGAAACTATCTTGTGTAGATTTTCTCGTGGGTTGGTGAGGAAATGTAAAGTTGTAAAACATTATTCTCTACTTTTTATAGAAAATTGTAATATTTCCTAATAAAAACCATTCCTGTGAAAAGGATTTTTTGTTCTATGCCACCAACGTTTATTGTCCTAAACTAGACGATCACATGACATTGTTACGCCATTCGAGTGCACACCAAGTTTTGTCTCTTCAAAAGTTGCCTTCTACCCATTTATTGCACTTGGAAAAAGCTAAGAACCACTCGAAAAGCCAACAGAGACTCTTCCTTGAAGCCTTTGCAACATTTTACCAGATTACTGTATTACACTTGCAGGATATATCATTGCCGACCCTCTACTTCCACTTTTTGCTCTTTTCATTAATGCCCATTATTGTTCCCAATAGTTCATAGCTACTGACTTGAAAATTAAGATCGTTAAACTGATGGGTTTTATACTGTAAACAAAGCTGTCCATGTAGAGATAGTTGAGAGTTTGACTGCATTTATAGACGTCTGATTTGGGGATGAAACTTGGCGAACATCAACCTTGACATTTGGGTTGTGATTATAAATGGTCCAACTGCTATCTTTGAAAATTGGAGAGTTATTGGAAAAATCTATCTGCAATTTCAGAATTTTTTATTTTTTTAAAAAAAATTCAGCATTACAATGGGAGTAATCGAGACCGGATCGAATTTTTCGGTCTGGTCCGGTCCGGTCCCGGTCCTTACACGGTCTGGTACTGGGATCCGGGATAAAATTCCCAAATCCCATGGTCCGGTCCAATTCCGGCTTGAGACCGGACCGAACTGGACCATGCGTTCCCTATAATCACAACTCCGTGAGAGTCTCTGGAGCTGAACTGAGACTGAAGCCCTAATTAGCAAATTCTTTCATCCGCACTCCTTTGCCTCACTTGTTTCGAAGATTATGAGTTCAACAATAGTCATTGTCTCTCATTCCAACATCCGACTATGAAATGTAAGAAATAATTGCTTTTTTTTTTTTTTTTTTGCGATACTTCTTTCTTTAAATTTTCGTTATTGATCAGATTTATCTCTCTTTTCTTTTCGTTTAGTTTGGTAGGTTAGAACTGTGCAAATTATTTTGTTTTTGTGTGATTTTGGATTCCCTTTTGGCTTTTGTCGGTTAAATTTTTCTTTTTTTTTTGTGTGTTTTGATAGAAGGGGAATAAGATGACCCAGCCATCGGTTATTCTTGCGACGGCAAGCTATGATCACACTATTAGGTTTTGGGATGCCAAAAGTGGTCGTTGTAATCGTACGATCCAATATCCTGATTCGGTTCGTCTCCTGAGTTCTTGTATCTTTTCATCTTTTTTCTGCGTGGTGCTTCTGTTTTCTTCATTTCTTTTGATGTCTAGAAATTTACTCTTAAAAAAAAAACTGATTTCGACAAATTGCGTGTTCTTGCTAAGACAGTGGCATTTAAGTGTATTTAAGAGTATTATAATGACTTCTTGTCTTTATAGATGCTAAATGTGATATTCCCAAACAGATTGTGATTAATGTGTGTGTACGTGAGATACAATTAAATTCTTGTGAAGTAGTTTTAATATTCATTATGGGTGGAATAAAGTTTCATGTTATCTTAGTTCTGGTTGCTTAGTTTAGACAGCTAGAGAAAATAGCGCGATTCTGAGATTTTTATATAAAGTAATTTTAAATCTTTATTCAGAAACAGAATCCAACCAAAACACTGGTAATTGTTATGACTGTGGGCGTGTGAGCCAACATGTAGTTCTTATTGTTCATTCACTATCATGACATGAAAAACCTGATTCCATTTACACTTCCTGCAGCAAGTAAATAGATTGGAGATAACTCCTGACAAACGCTTTTTGGCTGCAGCTGGGAATCCTCACATTCGATTGTTCGATGTTGCTTCAAACAGTCCTCAACCAGTAACCGCTTTCTCTTCTCTTTTCCTTTGCTCTCTCTCTCTCTCTGATTTGGTATCTTTTTTTTAGACTATTGTTATGTACTTAATGATTATTAATCCTATGCTATTTTCCATTTGGGTTCAGGTAAGAAGCTATGACTCCCATACTAATAATGTTATGGCTGTGGGATTTCAATGTGATGGGAACTGGATGTATTCAGGTTCAGAGGATGGCACAGTCAAAATTTGGGACTTGAGGTAGAGATTATATGTTGTATTCATGTGATGTATTTCAATGCACTTATCTCTTTTTCTAATAACTATAACTATATGTTTATATCACCTAGAGCTTTTAAATTCAATGCAGGGCTCCAAATTGTCAGAGGGAATATGAAAGCCGTGCAGCTGTTAACACTGTTGTCCTGCATCCAAATCAAGTATTGTATTTTCTCTTTAAGTTGTCGTTTTACATTTAATCTGATGTTCTGTAATGTCCTAAGTAACTGCTGAGTAGTCGTCTATCAATTTGAGTAGTTGGTCACCATAACACAAAATTAGGGATTACTGTCGGATTGGTCTTCCATATTCATTTTTGTGAAGTAGGACGAACTTGTACGCATTATAACTTTGCATATTTCTTATGCTTATTTTTATAGTCAGAACCTACAATGATTTGCAGACTGAACTGATATCTGGAGATCAGAACGGGAATATCCGTGTGTGGGATTTAACTGCAAATTCATGTAGCTGTGAATTGGTACAGAAGTTTTTTCTTCTTTTTTTATTTTTTTGTCTCAAAACTATACATAGCGCGTTTTGGATGTTTTCCTAATGAATTTTTGATTTATTGTAGAATATTTTAATTCTAAGTTAAATTAAAACTAAGCGATTGGTGAAACTTTTATATGATGTTTTATTGTTATTAAAAGCTTTAAAATATTTGAATTTATGAAGAAGTGACATTAGGCGTAAATGAAAGCATATGGAGAATTACCAAAGGAAACTAAATGCAAGAAATGAGTTTTTATAAAGAGGACGTGCCTGTTTTATTGAAATCATCATAACATTCTTTAAAATGAAAAAATCACGTGCCTATCAACACTACCTCTTCATTGGTGTAAAAAATATTTTTTTTTTTGAAAAGTTTGACAGATTCGAGCAGGTTGTGTAAAATAATGACATTTATCCTTGGGTTGTTATTTGCGACAAGCTTAAAAGTCTTTAGAAATTATTTTGCTTCTCACTCTCTCAGTAATTTGAAACTCGTAAAGACATAATTGATCCATGGTGTAAAATAGGTCCCAGAGGTGGACACTGCAGTGAGGTCTTTAACCGTAATGTGGGATGGAAGCTTGGTTGTTGCAGCAAATAATCATGGCACATGTTATGTTTGGCGCTTGTTGAGAGGGACCCAGGTATCGACTTTATAAATAATCCATACATTGGTGGTGTACTTGTGATGACCTATTAGAGCATATTTTGTTATGCTCCAGACTCTGACAAACTTTGAGCCACTTCATAAACTTCAAGCACATAAGGGATACATCCTCAAGTGTCTCCTTTCACCTGAGTTCTGTGAACCCCAAAGGTGCTTTCCTCAGAAATAATATCTCATTTCGCAGTCAATATAACAATATCGATAAAACATTCCCTTTAACTTGGTCATTTTTTTAAAATTTAATTTTCACACATTGCTGGGTTTAATTTTCAGGTATCTAGCCACTGCATCTTCTGATAATACTGTGAAGATATGGAATGTTGATGGTTTCACGTTAGAGAAAACACTTATAGGTATTAACCAAAACCTGAAATTACAAAGCTTTTGTATTTCTTGTTTTGGATTGGAACTGTCCAATGGTACTGACTGTATTAGCAAATTTGCTTAGTGATTTTCAATCTCGATACACTTTTCAGGACATCAACGCTGGGTCTGGGACTGTGTCTTCTCTGTTGATGGTGCTTATCTTATTACCGGTAAGTTTTCATAACTGCATTCTAGTTTATGGAGCAGTATATTGGATAAGGATGTCAGCTACAATTTAATATAAAACTTTGATTGGTTTCTTTATTATACTTTTGTTTTTAAAACTCAGCTATTATTCCCTTCCTACTTTATTGTTTTCTATTCTCCTAGTTGTTGGATTGATGTAAATTTATCTTTTATATCATATGCCAACATTCTTCTCATCTAGGCCTAATATTTAATGGTCATTACTCTTGTTACTTTGTTCAAGAAATGAATATGCGATGATTTCCGTTCTTTCGATTCAACTTAAATTAAATTAAAAAAATTTCAGGTGTAAAGACCATTAAAATAGACTTATAGCAACTGAGAATGTTAAGATATAATATAAATTATCAAAGTAACTTCAATCTAAACAGGTCAAACTTTTTAGATCTGTGATAATTTAACGTTTACTTTGATGCATGTTACTTACCCAAGTACTTAATACATGCAGCTTCCTCTGATCACACAGCAAGACTTTGGTCTATGTCAACTGGGGAAGATATTAGGGTTTATCAAGGCCATCACAAGGCAACTATCTGCTGTGCCCTTCACGACGGAGCCGAACAATCTCCATCTTGAAATGGCAGTGATTTTTGTCGCATGTTTTCTGACTATGGTTTGTCCATTTTCGAGAACTCAACAATACCCTCCAAATCATCTTTATATTACTCCACCACTAACGTGAGCCCTTGATTGTTGATATGTCGTCTTTAGGGAGGACCTTTTTACCTCTTTATGAACAAGTCTTTGTAGATTGAATTTGTTCAATCCATCATTTGGATCTTGTTTATGTAAAGAATTAGGATGTAAATTTTGAATATTGTCAATGATACGATTTGGATTGGAATAAATTATTCTGTTCAGTTGAAGATTACATCCCTTTTTGATCATTGCCAATGCACAGTTTTTCATTTACTATGTAAAATTGTTGCAATTTTGGTGTTTATGACCGCTCGTCTCTTGAGTTCAAACTCAAATAGTGCCAGAAAAGTGGACTCTCATTCGTTGAAACTGAAAGAAAGGCCTAGATATATTTTATGGCTAACCGTAGAATTTAGACCTTCGACTGGGACCGTGTTTGGCAGAATTTAGTAAAACCTGTTCTTCGGTTTTTTAGGCTTGAAACAACTTTTTGCTTCTGTTGGTAGAAAATCAAACACCCAAAAACAGTTGGTCAAAGTTCTAAAAAAGGTTAAAATCTTATCTTCTTTCAAAGGAGTTTCTTATCTTGTCTATATTGTTACCTTAATATTATTAATCAAAGTCAAAAATGAACTTCATACAACTGTTTTTCACATACATAAAAATCATTTTTAACGTGTATAATCCAAACACTAGCATTTTACCAGCAACCATAAGACATGCCCATGGATCTTTTCTTCATAATCGAAAAAGAATCAGTAAAGGACGGGAAAAATTTCATAAGAATTACAGAGCTATCTTTAACATACTACTGATCATTAATCAAATTATGTTTCTTATTTTTTAAAAATAAAAATAAAAATGAAGGAGAGACTTTTACTGTGTCAAAACTCATTCTATTTGCAGCCAAACAAAAATTGTTTTGTACATCAAAATTTCTCAATACAAGGGTCACCAACTTACAGAAAGTGGTTATGGTCCCTGAGCTTAGTTTTAATTTCACAATAATTTAGGCAATTCTACAAAAAATTGGTACAGCAACTCATTTACCTGCGCAAAACTGTGTATTTCAAGCTTCTATCTTCTGCATCAAATCAAAACAACCAGTGCCCACTTTCGGAGGCAACCCAAGACAAATCCGAGAAGATGGGGTCTCCAAGCTATCCACCTCCCTATGATATGCGGCTTCTACGATGAACTTAGAAGCGGTTTCGAACGACATTTTACTAAAAGGGGAAACAGACTCTGCTATACCTCCAAGCCGATTCATTGGACGATATCCACCTGAATGTGTCATAAAATCAGCCACAAGGGTCAAGTGTCGAATATTAACAGATATTCCATATGATTTGAAAATATTTCGAATTTCCCTAATAATGGTTTCTCTTGCAGCTTCCACTCCATAAGTTGTTAGCATCGAATGTATGTTGTTGGAGTAGATGTATCTTGTATCCAGTTTATCCTGTAATGCCCATAGTGTTGGAAAATCAACTCCAGTTGTCTGTAGAGCAGGAATTTTTTCCTTTTCCTGCAGATTAATTTCCTCCCTATCCTTGGGATTGTGGCCATAATATATTACTTGACTTTCCTTACAAGTAATTTGATGGCAACTTTCAATTCTCCCTGAGCTTTGGACGTGTACTTTTTTGGCTGTTCTCTCAGCAATCTGCATATAAACAATTCAAATAAAAATTAAAATTTCACAATCGAGTAAGGTCCAAGGTTTACGTATCTCGTTAAAAAAACACCACAAAAAATTTCATTCAAGTCATTGCTTTCGTTTTGCATTAAATCAACGCAAAAGAGGAACGGAAAAATGCTTTGCATCTGATCTTCCCATGAAACAGAAACCACTGAAACAGTCAATCATACTCATGCTCAATTTTTTCTTTTGTTTTGGAACAATAACATTTAGAAATGAAAGCTTGAATTACTTTTTCTTGAGAAGTCTCTTCTTTCATTGTATTTTCCTTCTTTCAATATAATTTGTGTCTTATTTAAAAAAAAAACAAAAATTATTCTGTTCAGTGAAGATAATCCTTTTTGATCATTGCCAACGCACAGTTTTTCATTTACTATGTAAAATTGTTGCAATTTTGGTGTTTATGACCGCTCGTCTCTTGAGTTCAAACTCAAAATAGTGCCAGAAAAGTGGACTCTCATTCGTTGAAACTGAAAGAAAGGCCTAGATATATTTTCTGGCTAACTGTAGAATTTAGACCTTCGACTGGGACCGTGTTTGGCAGAATTTAGTAAAAGCTGTTCTTCGGTTTTTTAGGCTTGAAACAACTTTTTGCTTCTGTTGGTAGAAAATCAAACACCCAAAACAGTTGGTCAAAGTTCTAAAAAGGTTAAAATCTTATCTTCTTTCAAGGGAGTTTCTTATCTTGTCTATATTGTTACCTTAATATTATTAATCAAAGTCAAAAATGAACTTCATACAACTGTTTTTCACATACATAAAAATCATTTTTAACGTATATAATCCAAACACTAGCATTTTACCAGCAACCATAAGACATGCCCATGGATCTTTTCTTCATAATCGAAAAAGAATCAGTAAAGGACGGGAAAAATTTCATAAGAATTACAGAGCTATCTTTAACATACTACTGGTCATTAATCAAATTATGTTTCTTATTTTTTAAAAATAAAAATAAAAATGAAGGAGAGACTTTTACTGTGTCAAAACTCATTCTATTTGCAGCCAAACAAAAATTGTTTTGTACATCAAAATTTCTCAATAAAAGGGTCACCAACTTACAGAAAGTGGTTATGGTCCCTGAGCTTAGTTTTAATTTCACAATAATTTAGGCAATTCTACAAAAAATTGGTACAGCAACTCATTTACCTGCGCAAAACTGTGTATTTCAAGCTTCTATCTTCTGCATCAAATCAAAACAACCAGTGCCCACTTTCGGAGGCAACCCAAGACAAATCCGAGAAGATGGGGTCTCCAAGCTATCCACCTCCCTATGATATGCGGCTTCTACGATGAACTTAGAAGCGGTTTCGAACGACATTTTACTAAAAGGGGAAACAGACTCTGCTATACCTCCAAGCCGATTCATTGGACGATATCCACCTGAATGTGTCATAAAATCAGCCACAAGGGTCAAGTGTCGAATATTAACAGATATTCCATATGATTTGAAAATATTTCGAATTTCCCTAATAATGGTTTCTCTTGCAGCTTCCACTCCATAAGTTGTTAGCATCGAATGTATGTTGTTGGAGTAGATGTATCTTGTATCCAGTTTATCCTGTAATGCCCATAGTGTTGGAAAATCAACTCCAGTTGTCTGTAGAGCAGGAATTTTTTCCTTTTCCTGCAGATTAATTTCCTCCCTATCCTTGGGATTGTGGCCATAATATATTACTTGACTTTCCTTACAAGTAATTTGATGGCAACTTTCAATTCTCCCTGAGCTTTGGACGTGTACTTTTTTGGCTGTTCTCTCAGCAATCTGCATATAAACAATTCAAATAAAAATTAAAATTTCACAATCGAGTAAGGTCCAAGGTTTATGTATCTCGTTAAAAAACACCACAAAAAATTTCATTCAAGTCATTGCTTTCGTTTTGCATTAAATCAACGCAAAAGAGGAACGGAAAAATGCTTTGCATTTGATCTTCACCGTGAATATAACTCACTGAAACAGTCAATCATACTCATGCTCAATTTTTTCTTTTGTTTTGGAACCAATAACATTTAGAAATGAAAGCTTGAATTACTTTTTCTTGAGAAGTCTCTTCTTTTTCATTGTATTTTCCTTCTTTCAATATAATTTGTTTCTTATTAAAAAAAAAAACTTGAAGATAGCTAATGAGCTTACAAAGGAAATAAATATTCCCTAAATCGACCTGTATAATTCACAACAAGATTACAACAACTAAACAGATGAAAAATTCAGTGTATAAAATGACCGCATAACAACAAACAGCAAAAGATCTTATTACAACCAACTTTCATCTGTCACCGGTATATAATGATGGTAGCTTATGGGCTTTGGAATATTATCCTCACAGTTGCTATAATTAGCTGGCCATGCACATAGGATTGAAGGTGTATGCCTCTTTGATACTAAAAATGTGATCCCATATTCTCCAACACATTTTCAAAGTTAAATATAAATATGAAGTGACAGCGGGGTTTAATAAATAAAAACACTTCGTTCAAAAGGTCAAAACATAAGGTTTGATATGCATCAGCAGCAAACTATACTTCAACCTTAAAAGATAAAAACAAAAGAATAACAAAGACATATAGTTTACTTCCAAGAGAAAAAGGAGTAAGATTAGATCAAAAGAAATTGGATTTAAGTTACCTGCGCCAGTAGAACATGAGGTTCATGGACAAATCTGAAATGGACCTGGAAGTGGTTTCCCTTAGCTGACACGAAAATTGCCCTGTCATAATCCTTTTTAACCCGATGCCTTCTACTTTTCTTGTCTTTCTTTTCTGATTTTGTCTTTCTAGACTTCACCTCTGATTTTGAGCCATTTTCAAGCTCTAAGTGATTGTTTAACAAAGCATCTTTAGAGTCAAACTTTCCATCCATATCATCCGTATTGTCCATCTCATTGTCAGCTTGATCAACTTCACTTTCATCTACATTTGAATGCTCTCTGGTACTTGGTTCTTCTTCAGAGTCATCCTCATAGTCCATTTCATCTGTTGCACGTAACTTTTGTCTCTTTGCATCAAAACCAAGATCCTCAGCCCCGTCACCATCTCCGGCATCATTAACATCATCATCACTGTCTACATTTCCTCCACTTCGAAATCTTTTGGAAGAGAAACCATCATCAGTTTCACTGGCAGCATTTGATTGTGAACTTGAAACGAAGTTTTTGATGCCATTAATTCTGGAGAGTAAGATGAGTTCATTTTGGATGGCGTCCTCCAACTCCCTCACAAACAAGAGGTCAAGAGTTTCCTTTAATTTTTTTGAGGATATATAAGCACGATTTGGATTGTTATCAAGTGGGTAAAGCTTCATCTCTAGCTTGTAAATGCTACATGTCTCCTTATCCTGGACTGAAAATGGTATGACAGTTACTTTCATACTCTCTATCATGTCTGCTACTGTTACTTTCTTCAGCTTATCAGCGAGCAACTTTGCTTCATCTCTACCATAATTTTTAATAGATAATAAGTAAAATAAATTGACCGGAACAAAAGTAGAGAAAAAAAAAAAAAGAATGAAAATAAACTAGTCAAGGTAAATATTGGCTAAAAAAATTAAAGTAGTTACCAAGTTCATGGTGCACTTGAGACGAGCAGTTCACAGACCAATGAAAATTGCTAGTTTTTTAATAAGAATAGTGAGCAACAACTAAATAGATATCGAGTTTTTCAAAAGACATTGCATAAATTAAATAGTTTTTAGTAATATAGACTGCATTATTGAATTACCAAAAACCAAGCTTGATCAAGTAATTTTCCTGTATGAGAAATGTTTTTGATAGGTGATAATGTGAAAAACTATTTATTTTCTCCTTATTTGATGTATTTATAACTGTTCTTTGCACTTGTAGTCATCTGACCTATATATTCACTTGATAATTAAACCGATATAAATGACACAATTACAAGGAAAATAACATAGCCAGATTAGTTCTAGAGAAAATCTTTTACTTTTAGAAAATTTTAAAGGACTCACACTGAATAGCCAACTTGCAAAGGGCAAGTCATAATTGGAGTCTTAATGTCTTGAGAAGCAGTCATCAAGATCTCTTGGAGGCGAGGTATCCCTAGTGTAACGTTTGCCTCTCCACGCCCAGCATGATGGAAAGTATTCAGCCTGAGAAGGTGCTCAACTTTTTATTTTACAGAATAAAACAGTGATACATCAAAAATATCAGATCCCATGCATAAATAAAAGGAAGTTTAATATACAATAACCTTGTCGTGAATTGTTTAAACATTTGAACATTACTTGGCCAATAACCTGAAGGCCTTGACAAATCAGATTGAAGAGAAATGCTATGATAATAACTCAAAAGAAGTTGCATAGAAGCAGGACAATGATGCCCTGAAGAATGAAATTGAAGTGTATAGAACAATACCCAATCGTTTTCATCCTTTTAGATAAAACATTAAAAAGAAGTTCCATATAAGCAGGCTAATCCGTACAACATTGGAGTTGATGAATCCTCATATATTATTCACCTAGCCCTTTCAACTAAATCCAAATTTTCTTTAATGCAAATCTTAGGTATCTGTGCAAATAGATGAACTATATTAGTAGGTAAAGTCCCATTTCTCAGTAACATAGGCCATTAGATAGATCGTCCTCATTTATCATTCTGTTTATAATTATTAATATATTTTTAGTGCAAAAATAATTTCTTCAAATTTTTTTTTTTGCTTTTCAGTTTAGCAAGATGATGTGACAGACAAAGCTAAGCAGATAGAGGAAAGATAATTATCTAAAAAAAACTAACTTCAGAAAAGATAATACAAATTCTATCTTCAAAGCAACCAGCAAAATCAAGCAGCTTTTATAAGAAAATGATGCATTTTAACAATAATCAATGGTGGTCAGGAACAAATCTTACGTCATCTGAGTTGATGGTTCTCCAATAGACTGAGCAGCCAGGACACCAACTGGTTCACCAGGTTGTGCAAGGCTTGAGAGGTACTTGTGCTCCAATAACTTCAAAAGGTCATCTTGTTTTAAAGAACAAGGTATTCGTTCTTTAATGGATGAATTATGCATGGAATCTGCCTTCTTTCTAAGAGCAGAAGGCAATTCTTTAACATAGTCGTTTGATTTATCAAATTGAAAATAATTTCTCCGATTAATCATTTCTGCATTCTGAAAATAAAAAATAGGGAAAAGAAAATTTATTGGAAGAAGTTCTGAAAATAAAGCCGGTTTAGTTTATACAAGTTCTTACAGATGCCAATGCTTCAAATTTTGTAATGAAAGCAGTTTGATGAACATCCACGCCATCTTCCCCATAGAAAAATTGAACTATAGAGCCATCTGCATCACGGACAGTATGATCATAACTAATTTTAAGGGACTCTAGATTTTTTATCAGGCATCTTTGCAGATATCCACTTCGAGATGTCTTGACTGCCGTATCAACCAACCTAACAGATACAGATCAAATGTCATTTAAAAAACATTGTAAGCATTTAAGATTTTTACTTCAAAATAGTTTTCAAAGAAAAATCAAATCTTTCAAAGCATTATTAGGAAACATAATTGTTGAGAGTGAAATAATAAGAGCATACTGGGAATTAAAAGGGATGTGGTGACATTCTTAGTGATGGTGGTGGGGAGATTGTTCTATTAGGAGAGAGATTGATTGGATATATATAAAGCATGCAGCGGAGGACGATTATTGAGTATGAAATGTTGTTGCTTAGTGTTATCGATCGAGATTAGATTTAGAGTTCCGAATCTGTGGATAATCAAATTCTTGGTTAGTCCTAGGGCAGTTTTCGAGTCCCAGTATTGTTCCTGTACTATGGTTTGTCTTTTTTTTTTCCTATTCTTTTGGGTTCGCTACGCAACAATAATTTTGATGGAAAAGAGCACTTAGCATCAGTTAATATCGTATTTCATGCGCATAATTGCTGAAATTTTAAATAAATTTTCACCAATATGGCAATATAAATATCACTTTTATTGCATATTACAATTTCAGCTATAAAATACCAAGAAGCTGACATGTGACAGTAATTTGCAGCGGGAATTGTACATAACATATATGTGAAAGAGAAATTGAAGAATCAGAGCCGCCACATAACCGCTACAAAATGCACCTATCTAAAACCACAACCACCAAAAAAATTGAGTTTATTGACAAACGAGGATACAAAAGCAGTGAATAAGAAAAACATGAGAAGACGACTTAAACATTTCTATGATCCACTACATGACATCAACAATTTTCTGACTAAATGTTTTATTTAGTAATTGAATTGCATTAAGAAAAGGGAAGATCACCACAGAGGTTGTTGCCTAATCTCACAAAACTAAAAGTAAGGGCACATGTGTCCAAGTGCATAAACATAGATATAATACGCGCATAAACATAAATATAATACAAAGAGCTCACATGATATAAGCTGGATGCATGCACAAGTGTGTAATGTCAAACTCAAAGACAAGTTCAAATAGAAGTTTGCTTTACCCTTCACGACCAGCCATGCAATGAAAGTAATATTCCTGTGGTCGAAGACCAGTAAGAAAGCGATCAACAATAAACCCTCCAGAACGACTTGCCCAATCCCAGGGTGGAAAGCAAGGAAGAGTCTTTCCAGAGACCATTCGAGGAACTCGTTTCCCTTCCAATTGTTGCTGACCCAAATGTGAAGATATCTGTTGGAAATTAGCCTGGCAAAAGCACAAGTAAAATTTCAACACAATAAATACAAAATTTGCAACAACGAAGACTCTTAATAGAAAATTCTCACTCCCCTGTCTGTTTTGACCAATCCATTAAGTTCTTGTTTGGTTAAGCGCTTATCACATTTATCTATCTTTACAAAAAGATATTTTGGTTCTCTCTAAAATGGATTTAACTTTACAAAGAAGCAACTGAGCACGTTGAACCATTTCTTTTGCATCTATTTCTTTTTATATGAAAACTGAATTGAGGGAACTCTCCCTGCTATGAGAAAAAAGAAAAAAGATAATAAGAGTTTGTTATATCCATCCAATTGGAAATAACTATATTTGGAGAGTACGCTCATTTTGAAATTGGAATCTAACATCCCCAAATCACTATTATTTGGCTCCAAATCCTCAAAGATGATCGTACTGCATTGAACCCAATAATCCAAATTGTTGCTAGAATTCTATTTTTACAAATATCCTTAAATTCAATTTTCTGTTCCCCGATCAAAAAGTATAATTCACTAAAGTAGCCAAGAAATGATGCGTCACCCAAGGTCTTCCAAACTCCAAAAAGTAATGACGAAATTTGTTGCATTTATTAACTACAATTTCTATGGGACAGAAGAATACACGGAAAATACTTCTATTTAGTTCAAGCATATTTTTATTTTTTATATCAACGTAAAGGAATTCATAAAGTAAATTTGAGGGATGGACTACAAAAGGAAGACTAGCTTGAAAAGAGCACGAAAAGGTGAAGAAAATGTCAAATTGATGAAGTTACTCCATATTATATTTCTCGCACTACATATTCCATAAATGACAACCAGGAACACTGGAATATCCGAGAGGTGAAAATCCAAAAATCAATTATAGGAAATTATTTTTCATTTAGGTGAAAGTCAATAAACTATGTGAAAAATTGCGTAGCCTTGCTAGTAAATAAACAAACTTACCGTGCCACCTTTAGCCCCAGATGTAGTCATTAGAGAAATGCAATTTTTAACAGAGGGTTTCAACAAGCCATCAGACAGCAAATTTTTAAGGACCTTGGAGTTGCCAGTTCTTTCATTAAGTTGGCTAGTCATCCTTCTATCCAAGGATGTTAATGCAGATTCCCCATTACTACGAATAGTTCTTTCAATACTCGATTGCAATCCTAATGGGTCTGCAATGACAAATGAAGTCATCCTTATACCCACCAAATAAAGAGAAAAAAAACAGAATGACACAAGGCAAAAATTATAAATGAACATAGAGCGCCACTAATGAAAATAGTAACACACCAAAAGACAGAAAATGAAACATTGGTGATTGACTGTACTGTACCCTACTATTTTCAATTCAGCCGTGACAAATTCCCACCAAGCTGTAGCATATTTTCAAGAATTCAAGAATATTCCACATTAGTTTTGCTTTGGTTCTAAATCCACCACTTCAATCTGACTGATAATTGCAATTGTTTTCTTAGATCATAGTATTAAAAGGAATAAGAAAAACCAAAAAGCATATGTCAAAGGAACTGCAGAAATCAAATGAAAAAGATGCTAAAAATAACATAGACATTATGTATAACCAATATGACAAAAAAAAAGGCGTGTGGTCAGCACCCAACTGAAACAAGCATACATCATTGTGGAAATCTAAGCATCCATGAAGGTACAAAGAATCAATGTGACGAACATTTTAAAAATTTAATGCCATCTAATAGCAGGATAATACCTAACATTTCATTCTCTTTGAGCTTAAGAAAGTCACGATGCACTTGCTCGCCAATGTCTTCACAAACATTTAGCTGTGACTCCCTTTCTCTGTCTTTATTTTCTATTAGTAATAGATCATCTACTCCACAAGTGAACCCGTGCATCTGATCATTAAAATTAAATCGAAATATTAAATGCTAAGTACCAACATATAATATGAGAAAGTTTAATATCAGAGAAGCAGGAACCAGTCCAAACCTGTAAGAATACAGTAAACAAACGGCTCAAAACTGAAAGCAACAAGCCAGCAGTATTTGGACCATAAAGCTCATGTACTGTATGGACCATACCATAGTCACCAAATTGAGCCTTGTCAATCACACCACGCACCAAGTCATTTTTATAAATAAATAAATTATCTTCGTCCGGATGGTTACTTTTCAGTCTTTTCATTTCACCAATAACCTCTTTTTTCATCGTGTCATGAAAAGGATCCATTTTTTGCCTTTGGTTTATTTTTAAACTGATCTGCCTTTTTCTTCAGTTGAACTGCATCAGCCACTTCTCTGTTTGAATCATTTGACTCACTTCTACATTTAAAATAACCACGAGGAATTTTTGCGTCCTTTTCTACACTAAATGGAAAGGAGTGTCTGGTAATATGATTTAACAATGCAGTAACAACCTACAAAACAAAAATAAAAATGAAAATGCAATAACTATAACATTATTCCCACAATTTAAGCAAATATAAACCTGTATTAGAAATAAACAATGAAATGACAGTCTTCATTTCTATCATATAAGAAACTAAGTTAAGCTAAAATTAGGAACTTAAAATAAGTCATGTTTGTATTCTAGTGTCCAATAAACTCTACAACCTTCATAATCATCTTCTTTACCAAAATAATAAAATTGAGCGATACTTTTTTGTGGAAAGAAATTTATTTTTTAATAATTTTCTTTTGTAAATTATTACAAAATTTGCTTCACCATCCAATTACACGTGTTTTCATTGATAAGTGTAGATCCATAAAAAGAATAAGAAAAACCTGTTTTCCTGTCCAAAGAGGTGCTGGCTTCCATATTGCAGGAAGGAGTGGCTGCAGCTTATCTTCAGATTTCAGCAAAAAAATCTTCTGCCCCGGTTTGCCAGACACGGAAGCTTGGGTTGACGAAACACCAGTACAATAAAGAAGCTGATTGAATTCATCAAAGGTCAAAAATGTGTCCTTCTTCGTAAGAAGTACAGCGCTTACAATGTGATCCTGAGTAAATTTTGAAATAAAAAATTACTATGATGTTTTCATAACCTCAAATAGAACGAGATAGTGATCCACAATTTTAAGACTTCAGCAAACAATAGAGTATTACCTGAATCAATGCTCTAATAGGTTCACCACTTGTAGGCTTGACATACTGGTTATTTGCATTTACAATATTGTAAGCTTCAGCGCGGGAAATTTCGTCTTGTGGAAAATGAACATTCATTTCATCACCATCAAAATCAGCATTGTATGTACTGGAATATGATCAATAAAAAATTAGTAAGATTACAAGCATGCATATGATTGCTAGAAAATGTCAAGATATACTCAAGAGATAATGGATCAAAAAAATTTGCATGAAAGGAAAGAGACATATACAAAGATCAACCTGCAATTTGCATAGTGCATGCGAATTGTCTTCTCTCCCTTCAAGACACGAACAACATGAGCCATTATACTAGGCTTATGAAGAGTAGGCTGCTCAGTCACAAAAAAAAATCACTTATGCACAAAGGAAATTCCTATCACCTTGAGGTCAAGATCAAAGGCAACAAATAATTTAAATAGATTATTAGTGTAGGTTGAATCTGCTTTAACAGCCATGAGATACGTATTATTCTGAATACTTGATGTATCTTGCCCTTTTCTCCATTTCATTAGAATTCACAAAAAAGATATAATAGAAGAAGTGTTTGACTATGTCACAATGCTCAGACAAAACCTAATTACAACAATTAATAAAGATTTAGTGTGAATGAGACAGTTTTAAGCACTGATGAGGACATACAGGTCCCATTTAATAATTCAACATGCACTCGCAAATGGGGCCCATGCATCATAAAGTGAAAGATTTACAGTACACTATACAAGGTACAACAATTCATTATTCTCAGTCAGACATTAATTGTTCATGATACGTCACCATTAACTGATAAACAGCCAAAAACCCGTCTAAAAATGAGAACAAATTAGTCTTACACAACGCCAAACAAATACAATACACACGGTAGTGGCATCATTTACTAAGAGAACCTATTCCTCACTTCTTCTCCTAAAGAAAAACAAAATATGGAGAATAGATGTATGCCATTGAGATTAGTTGCAAACAAACAAAACATATTCACTTACTTGATTCACAAAAAGAAATATTCTCAAGTTTTGATCAACAAAGTTTTAATCAACAATCCTGCATTATACCAGACTATAGTCTGCAACCACGGATTATATCCATTTTGTTACCAACCAAATCCATGCATATATCATCATCACTTAGGTTTATAATAGTATAAAATCGAACTTGGCTATTTGTTTATGAAGCATATCCTGCCTCCTCGTAAGATATCATATACAATAGTAATCAAATAAAACAGAAAAGAAAAATACTAATTTAACACTAAATCCTATGATTAGAGAACAACATTAATTAAAACAAGGCTATGTCAAAGAAGCTATGTCAAATCACCAAACTTTACCTGTCGATTCACAAGGACAACATCCCCATCTTGCAAATGTCGACTAACGACTTTTCCTTCTAATTCATAGTCCTTTCCATTATCAAGAACAACCCCTCTTGAGGACGGTAATTTCCTTGATACTGAGATCCTTGCTTTTCGATTTGGCTGCAGCTTCACTGTAGATAACTTGTCAGCATAATGTGTAGCTCCTGGATGATTTTCTGGACCATTGATAATAGAATTCCTCAACTTCATAACATTCCAAGGAGTCACCCTCTGCAACAAGAAACAACTTCCTTTAGAAGTTAACCACATATTTTATTACATAAATTCTAGTATGATTATGATATATGCACTTAGACACAGATAATGGGTGAGAGTCCCACTCGCAACAAGTCCAGGATTGTGAGTTGGAAGAGCAATCAGAATCAAGATAGCAAAATAACAAAATACCAGCACAAGGAAATGGAGAGAATGCTCGCTCAAAATAAAATTTGAGGTGAAAATAAGAATGCGGAATAGATACAGCTACGCTTGTAATGTCCAACAGAAGATGCCAATACCTTTTGAAAAGAGATTCAGCTCAATGAAAAGAACAGTACAATCTAAGGAGAGGAAAAATTATGATCTACTAATCTTAGAAATTATCACAACTTTTTTAACTAACCGAGATTCAAAAATCACTTAGTGAAAATCAAAGTTGATCTAAACAAAAACTCAATTAATGAAATAATTTGATAAGGAATAATGAAGCATGCTTGTCTACCCACTCTTGCGCAGTTCGATATAAGTGAAAAAGCAAATGTAAAATGTCATTTGATCGTGAAGTGATTTTTAACTAAAAGCTACAAAGCACACTTAGTCTGTGTTCATACTTCAAAATAGGTTAGTCTTACAGCAAAATAGGGAGGGATTCCAATTTAAAATTTGATCTAAACAAAAACTTAATTGATAAAGTAATTTGATAAGGAACACTGAAGCATGCTTGTCCACTCTTATGTAGTTTATAATAGTGTTAAAAGGAAAAATATAAAGCATCATTGGCCATGACGTAATTTTTAACTAAGAAGTATAAACCATGCTTGGTTGTGTTCATACCTCAGGATAGGTTAGTCTTACAGCAAAATAAGGAGGGATTCCAATTTCATTGACTGCTAGATATGGATCAGGGGATATGACAGAGCGGCATGCAAAATTAACTCTCTTTCCCATCATTTTCTGCCGAAACATGCCTTCCTTCTTCTCCAGCAGTTGACATATTCCAGACGGAATGTCCCTTTGGTTTTGACCTAACAAAAGGAAAGAAATTCCCCTGCTTAGAAACTGAATCGTTGCTTTTATTACTCCTATGGTTGAGTGCTCCTAGAACAACTGATGGAAACAAAGTTTATAAATATTTTCATGTAACTTTAGCCATCTGCAAACAAGATGGCTAGCATTACAAATCTTTTTGAAAACTTGACATTGAAATTTTGATAAAAATGTATTACATTAAATTTTCAAATTTTTGTTTATCAGTTAGATATTCAATTTTCTTATGCGTCAGAGATATCTAAAAAAGCATAACAATGGAAATCTTACGTCTTTCGCGGGATTTTGCTTCAAAATTTGCCAAATAAGACAAGCTATGTACCCATCAATGTCTTACAAATACACATTAGTTGTCACTTAAATATAAAATTTTGCAACTTTTGCAAAAGGGGGAGGAAACGATTACGTACTACACCATATACAATGTCAGGAAAAGCACTGAGTAAACCTAAGCCTAGTGCTCTTGCCATTTGAAACCCCAATTCAGGCTATTTGACACACAATTTTAGACAATATGATAGTTAGAGGTCAAACACATACTTAAACTCATCCGTAAAACTATTATCTTATAAGTCTATTTTACTTCTTTGGTCCTCATGCCAATAACTAGGTTTTCACCATTCTTTTATTCTTTTTTTCACAAGAAGCCAAATTTGAAAATTTAAACATATAAATATAGAGTCTCACGAATTCTCTTCAAGAAAAAGTATGAAAAATATATAAATGATTCAAGTTACATAAACTCAATAGCTTAATCTTTAGGGATTGTTTGTTTTATTATAGTATCATAATAGAATATCTGAGTTTCACTTTGCATATTGTCGGACTACTCTATTCAAAGATTAAAATATACATGTGCAAGTACTAATAAAAGAAATTAGTCTACACATAACTAGACATGTTAAGAAATATATAAATAATTAAATTATCGTCAACTTCATAACTTAAATTTTTTGTTTGTTCATAATTATCTATTACGTCTTTCCAATTGGAAGGCACAAAAAATAGGAGATATGTGCAAAAATGTTGGGGTGGTATATTTGGAATGAGAAATCTAATATTATCTAACATATGACTTTTTTTCCAAGTTTAGAAGCTTTGATTTCTTCCACTTCTTCATAAAATACAACTTTAAATCTTTTAATTGTCCTCTTGATTTTCTCTGAGCTTTCCCAGGCAATATATGAATTACTTGATATTTTAACAAATTCATATAGATTTCAAAATAAATATATTGTGAAAGTAGAACTGCAAGACAAGTTTAAAACAAAATTGAGGAGGGGAAAACTCACCGGCAGTTTTGCTATCAAACAACACATTGATAGACTGCTGAAGATCCATCCACCGGTTCACTATCTTTGAGTATTCCATATTATTAATGTGAGCATTTCCTAATGATATATTGGACTGCAGCACCTTATTTAATAACACAGTCTGAGGATGCTCCATCACCTATAACAAACTAACAATGTTTTATTTTCAAATTCTATTGCATATAATCTTTAAACATAACAAAGCAAGATTTTCTACTGTTAGAAGAAAAATTGTACTGAGGGAAGTTGATTCAAACAAGAAGCGTGTCATTCTAGTATGTTGCTTCTTATCAGATGAGATGTAAAAAAAAAAAAAAAAAAAAAAAAAAAAAAAAAAAAAAAAAAAAAAAAAAAAAAAAAAAAAAAAAAAAAAAAAAATTTGCTCAATGAGAAATCACAGACATTCGCCCACATTGAAAAGTGACAATACACCACTTTTTGATTCATTTGTCTTTTCATTCATGTTAAAGTACTGTAGACATACAAAAGAAAGGGAATATAAGAATAATGTGAAACAACACTACATTCAGACTTAGCTAACAACACTACATTCAGACTTAAGCTGTGTCCATCTAATTGAAAATGAGCAAAGCAAAAGTATAACTACTAAACTACTTGGAGTTATAAATCCACTTTGCAAAAGAGCATCATTTTGCTTTTTCTTTTTAGCTGGAGTGGAATTTCAATCATCACTAACTTTTGGGTGTTATCTTGAACATAACTCTAGGCTCTTTGAGGATGGGTCATGTGCCGGACTAGACTAACGGGAATATATTAGTATATCAATAAGAATATGGTCTACTATTTCCTTGGAAAAGAAATTTTCTATAGTTCTTTCCAAGTAGAAGTAGATAGCTACTTTTTTTTTTTAATAAGAAACGAAATATATAAAAAAAGAAAGAATTTACAAAACGAAAGAAGGGAAGAACTCTTCTTAAGAAAAAGAAAGAAAGCGTTTAATTTAAAGTAATATCTTTCTAATTAGAAAAAATAACACTAAAGGATAAATTTTAAAAAACTCAAAACAATAGATCTACTTGGCAACAATGCAACTAATATAATTCCAAAAATCAACCTCTTTGTCTTGAAAAAGAAAAGCGTCCCAACAGCTAGTAGGTAGCTACTTCTTGATTCATTGGTTTCTCTAGTCCTTACTAAAGAAAAAAGAATGTTTTTTTTATCATCTCACCTCTCTAAAAATTATGTTTTTATACAAAAAAGAAAAAGTTACAATTCATCTCTTCTATATTCTTTCCATCAAAAAAGATAAATACATTACAATTAGAGTCAATTTACTGACAAGCAATTTTAATAACTGCAAGTCAAAAAAAAAAAAGGAGATTGGGGATGTGGAGAGTTTTCATTTTTTTTCTTTATTGTAAACTTTTTGTTGGGAAAATTATGTAGTTGGTTATTTATTGTATATTCCCTAAATGTAGAGCTTTTTTGTTTTGTATCTCATTCATTTTGTAAATTTTTTTCTATTAATTTCAATCTTTATTAATAAAAATATTTTTAAAAAAAAACACATAACAAATAACGAGAAACCTTTCATTACATTACTCTAATTCCAAAAAACAGAAGGTAATTTTAGTTGCGGCATCATCACTTTAGTTGATGTCAAAGTGTATTCTTAGAAAATCAGATAATATTTCTTTTAAGAAAATGCACATACCGAATCACCTCCTTTGGTAGGTGGGCGGAATTTGATTGGAGGTACAAGAACAGACTCTAAAAAAACATAGAAACATCTGCTTTCTTTTCTCCTCTACAATGAATATTAGTAATAAATGAGCAAAGGGGGGCCTCATTTTCCCATAAAAGATTCATAACATACTTAACCTGCAAACAAAAACAAAAACAAAGTTAGAATTCATCTTAACTAAGATGAGCTTGAGAACTGATAAATTTCCAAATCACCTGTGATGGTAATAAAGGTTCAGCATGTGCCTTTTTCTGGTTTAAAAACATAACAGGAACTTCCACATGTTTGTTTTTTTTTCTGTCGGCAGTCTTGTCTTGGGCTTTGGAAGAGGAATCACCAAATAAATCATTTTCACATGAAACAGTACTATCACCACCAAGAAGTGTATTTTCTTCCTCAAGTGAACTTCCTTCAACTCCACCAATAACTGAATCCTTCAGGCTGCAACCTCTAATAACATTTGCTCTTTTATCGGCTACAGACATCCCAATCTTCACCCACCATTCAAGCATAAGAAAATATCATTATTCAAGTCTCAAAATTTATAATGACTATCTACAGATAATCATTTCCAGCAAATGTTATATTGTTGTTTGTAAGCAACCAAAAGTCAAAAGAAAATTATTGAAGACGGTGGAAATTCACAACAAATAGGAAGATTTTTTAACCATAAGAATATTTTACAGCGTGCATCTTTCTATCGATAGTATAGTGACACATTTGTTTCAACAGATAACCATTATTTTCTAGTAATGTATTTTCACAACAAGATTTTTTGCATGATCACTTTTAGTAATAATTCAGTAATCTAAATCCCTGAAGGTACGAGTAAAGGAGAAGAAATGTCAAAATTTCTCAACATGTAAAAAACACAGCAGAAACTCAAATCAAAATAGAATAGTTTTATCACAGAAAACTTGTAATTGAATAGAACTATGGCTTAGACCATTAAACATCCAATGTAATTAAAAGGAAGACCATTTTTCTACAAATAAGTCTTTCTACATCATAATAAAATTAAGTGCTCTGTATCAAAATAAGTCAATCGTATATTCTATTCACATTCATGTCTTTCTATTCCAGACCAATGATTTAACTAACTTTTGTTATTTAAAATAGGCTAATAGCTGCATACCCTGACTTATAAGTTTGTTATGCAATTGACTGCAAAATATGATGTTTAAGTTTCAGACTAGTGACTAGTCATCACCTAAGAAAATCTCGTCTTTCTAAATGATATGGGATGATTCAAAAATTTTGCTCTGACCATGTCCATATCAAATATATTTTTTCTCCTAAACAGAATTTACTATTACTATTATTTATATTCATTTTCTTCTCCATTAAAGCACACAACACTTTTTTAGCCTTTTGTCCATGCTATGTTCATCCATTTAATTTCTTCAGAAGATACGAACAAGTATCAAAATTTAATCTTTTTCATCCATTTCAGGAAGACAAAACAGTCTCGTCCATTAAAAATATGGTCAGCAGTTATAGAATTTACTTTGGGGACAACCATAGATTGCAGCACCCTAACAGAAGCATCAAATGATCCCTTCAATTCAAACTTATTATTCAGTTTCCTTACTAACTATGCAGATATTAGCTCTAGAGCACAAAATTTCAAATGATTTTTTCAATGTTATTTCCTAAACAAACTCAGCATTATGAATTTTCAGGGTCTGCTAGAGTCCTCAGGTTTTGATGTCCCACACTCATGTCACAAAATAGCAGTTATGTAGAAGGACTTCACTGTTATAGAACTTCAAAAAAAAAAAAACCATCACATATTATGGATGTGACTTGTGAGTTACAAGGTCGACTCTAGATTCCAAAGAATACCATAAGTATGAGTAGAAGTGGCAGTTGTGTGAAATGACTTCTCTGTAACAAAAACATCTCATGATATTATGGATTTGACTAGTGAGTTACAATGTCAACTTTCCCAAAGCATGTCTAAAAACGACAACATGTTCACATCAAAAATAAATTTCACTGCAGATTAACGAGTTATATTCAAACTACAAGCTTAGTGCAGCACAGAACTTCTTTAGTGATTCGTTGAGAACACTATCCTAAGTTTGCCAATACAGATAGATTTTGTTAAACTAATTTCATCATCTGGTTTTCAAAGCTTACTCTACGCATCAAGAGAGAGTGTGATTGTGTCAGTACTAGTATACATGTATATAACTAGCAGGAGAGGAAACAAACTGAAGCTAAAGCGTCTACAGTTCTGTGCTGCACATACACATAATTAATTGAATATGGTCTGAAAAATAATTAGAAGATAACCTGAACTTGAAGAAGTAAAGGCATAAGATCAATACCATGTTAAACCATCCAAAAGTTGGTTTAGTAATTTTTGGATTCTTAGCTTCGCAGTTTTTGCATTTGTTTTGTTTGTGCCTCAAAAATTCATCTAAAATTGACATTGCCTCGGTGAACTGAAGTGAAGTCCATTCTCCATGTTTCAGCCTATATTTTTTCAACATTTTATGCCCCGCACTGCACTTTTGATATGGGGATTCACTTAGAAAATCTGAGTCCAACTTTTTAGCTGTAACGATATCACCTTCCATAATGAGCTCCAATTGAGAAATGCATTTCTTTACCTATGGATGAAATTAGGTTACGAAAAGATGATCAATTATAGGGGAAATAAAAATAATACATCATATGTGCACGTGTACTGATTAAATTGTGAAGTGATGGGAGAAACATGTATACATAATACTCATGACCTCTTTAATGCAACAGTTTCCAAACCTCTTTGATACACATCTCATGTGAAGTATTGCGAGAACAACATATACATTATACTAATATCCACACAATCAGATAGTTACATTTTAAAGGAAATGTACCTGTTCTCTGCTTGCACGGAAATGGTGGCATAAGAAACAGGTTCTTTGCAGAAGATTGTAGAGAATATTAAATAGCAAGGGATTATACGTCAATGAAACAAGGTCAATATGACCAAAATGACCAGGGCAGGAGAAAGATCGTTGCCCACATGACATGCAACTACAAAAAGAATAAACAATAATTAAATCCATCACTTATCAACATATGAACAGCATTGGCAAATTTTCAATATACAGATGTATTTTTAGACTATGTCCATTTGTTAAACACTAACTTTTAAATGCACTAATTCAGTATATATCACTCATCATTTGTTTTCCTCTTCAACCGCATTGATTACAACATATTTATTGGGTGTTCCAACGTTGAGTAATCCTTTGATCAATGATGTGAATTGCATATAGAATCATGCTTACACCAACAAAAAGAAATAAAGAATAATTAAACCCATCAGTAATCCACATGAGAACAACATAGGTATATCATCGCTTGTTCACGTTAATGATCGAAATTCACTCCAATAATTGAACCTAGATACAGATGGTCTGTGGTATTTGAGTGACTGTCGTGCACAATAGAATGAGCACAATCAACCACTATCATGTTATGATTTGACATTGAGAAAAGTTATAGACGCTACAGGCAAAACAATAACATGAAAATGATGGTTGACGACATTAACTGAAGATCTCAAAGGGATCTTAGCAAGACAATTCTGAACCTTAAAGTTGGCAAAGTCATCAACAACCAAGTAACATAAAATCAAACATTATTGAACAAAAAGTGAAGGCTTCACAGAAGAATCAATTCAACGAAAAAAAAAACTTACGGGGTCCTCTCTTCCATGGGGCCCATAGTTGGATCATAAAGTCCACCAGGTACAGGTCTTTCCAACACGTCGAGTAAAATAGGGTTTGTAATCTTCACTACACTGTGCTTATGAACCTCTTCAACTGTCATGAAGCTGAAGGCAACTGCCTCAACAAACTCAGTTGCGCCCTGAAATAAAAAAATGTCCTTATATCTTGATGCAGAACACTAATAAGTTCACTTTGCTTCTCTTTTACACTTCATATACCCATATATTTTCTTTTCTATGATGTTATTTGAATTAAAAATCGAAATGTGAAAGCCTCTTAATTATTTATCCCTTAAATAGTGAGTGCAACTTGATTATTTTTATATGGACTTACAAATATGAAGGGCTTGCCTTTTTTGTACTAGTTGAATTGAATCAATGGATTAAGAGGCCTATTTAGGCTAAAATAATTTATATTAAGAAAATTGGATTTGTTTTTTATATATTAATTTGTTTTAAATAATTGAATACTCAAATAGGGTTTTTTTCATGATAATAAAATGTCTCTTTCTTTATTGGCAAACTGTTAGGAGACAACCAGAATTATCCAATATCCAGGTGAAAACCGTAGAAGAATTTTAGAGCTTCTACTCTCTCCCTTTTCAGTGATATGATATCGGGTCCCTTACTCCTCCCAAAAGTGCGCTTAAGAGTAGAGGTTTGAACCCAATATATATATTAGCCTAGTCAACTCTCTGTTTTCGATAGGATATCACATCATCCTTTCACCCTTTAAGGACGACTGCCTCAGTCGGGGATCTGACCGAGACACCCTGTAGGATGACTGCCTCAATCGGCGGTCTATCTGATGTGCTGCCTAACCGGCCCACAGAAGTGAGGCTCTGACAGCAAATGATATGATATTGAGTCCCTTACTCCTCCCAAAAGCGCGCTTTTGGGAGGAGTAAGAGACCCGATATCATATTACTTAGTTAAATAATAATATCAAGATCGAGATAGAAAACCTTCGATCGATTAATTTTAATGATTTCTTATAAAGACTCGGCATCTCTATAACGTTTAATACTTAATGCCCTAGAAATTAGATAAGAAAATGCAGAAAATTCATAAGAATCTATCTTTCTTTATTTTGATGGTTTTCCTAATATAGCTATGTAAGGGCTCAATAAAACCACAAAAATACTCAATTAAAGGACTTATGCATCATCAAAAGCAAAAGAAATGAAAAAATAAAAATAATAACAGCCATAACAAAATACTAAGTTATCAAATACTTTCTCCACTTCTAATATCTAAGACAAAACCTAGGTGCAAAATATATAAAATATACAAACAGGAAGAGAGAAAGAGGACAACACCTCAGTTGTGTGGGCCATGACAATGTTGTGAGTATGGACAGAAAAAATTTAGCAATGAACTCTGCTGCGTTTCAAGATCTCATTCCTATTCTGCAAGGAGCTTTGAATCCAACTGAAATGTTAATAGATACTTCCAATATTGAATAAATTTCCCCTTTTTCAATAAATGAATCGAGCACGAGTTGTTCAATTACTGTGTGCACCACTTTGCGATGATAGAAAATCAGGTCCTGATCATGCAATAAGTTTTTCAACCAAACCAAAAACTAATAGGAGATATTCATTTTTCTCCTTACTCTAACCTGAAAAAAATCTAAAGCAAATTCAGTGTAACACATAGAGGCAAAAAAAAAAAAAAAAACTTTGAGAGCTTGAGGACCAAGCTTTAGACTGCATATAATTAGATTGGCAGCAAAAAAAAAAAAAAATATTAAGAATATGATTGAAAGATAATCAAAGTTATGACCTTTATCACAGCAAGGCAGTGAATTGCATTAAACTACAGCAGTGTGGCAGATTTTCGCCATCTCTATAGGAACATTGCAAATGAGGTAAAAAAAAAAAAAAAACAGGAATTCTTGCCTGAGAGTTTCAAAAGGTTACTTGACTCTACAACCTCAACAGAATATAATTTTTGCAAAATACACAATTATAACCAAAGAAATTCAGCAATTTGTTCTCGTGAAGTTGCAGCAACGTAAACGAACAAGTACATCAAAATAAAGATAAATCTTTAACTACTTTCTAGCTTAAAGAAACTATGTTTTTCCCATCATAAACAACAAAAAAAACCATCCAAAAGCATATAAAATTCAAGCCATACTTCTATGCACCAAAAAAAATATCATATCAACGTAGAAATAATCAAATAATTACGTAACAAGCAGCAAACCGAAACGCACGAAAAAAAATTAAAAAAACTTCAAAAAACGCGGGCAGTGAGTTGGGACCAACCTAGGTATGAGATAACCTGAAAAGTGAGAAGAAACGTAGAAATAAAAGAAGGTCCATAGGATGGATGTGAGAGAGGAGGAGGAGAGAGAGACCTGTAAGAGAGGAGGCGGAGCGCGGGGAGTTCTTCGAGCAGCTCACACTTCACAGGTTTTCCAATTTAACTGTCTATTTTACTTTTTTTTCCCAGAATTTTTCTTTCCATTTTATTCGTTATCCTGTGTAGCGCTACTCACATTGATTAATATGTACCCGACAATCACCGCCCTTCATCAGAAATCAACTGCAGCTTTAACTTACTACTACTTGAGCTTACAACTATGGTTAATTTCATGACGATCTTATTGTGTTTTTGATAATTAAAATTGCTATACTTGGAAAATAATATTTTTTATTTGATTTTAAATAATATGTCATTTTTAAATATTAAAATAATCATCATTATTAATTTACTAAACATTTAAATTCACAATAATTATAGCAGAGGTCATATATGCAATATGTAGGTGACATATTCATAAACTTTATATAAAATAATATCATATTTTCCATAAGTCTACTTAAATTGTCCTTCCTTCAAAATTGTAAAAATAAAAATGAATATGAGGTGTGATAATTTGTTCAAATAGATAAAAATTTTACTTATAATATATTGTTTTTTTAACACATTAATTTGTTTTGAACTTATGGGAACAATTGGGCTTAGTGGGAAGTCAGGGCTAAAGGAGGAGCCCAGAAGAAGATGAGAGGTTAGGGCCAGGTAAACGAGCCCAATAGGGAGCGGCTTAGTGGGTTGAGCCTAAGGAGTCAGCTGGGGACTATCTTGTTAACCTGACTTGTCTGGGTTGGTTAGGACAACGAGTCGAGTCAAGCCATCAATCCATGTTTATGTTCTTCAATTCGATTATATGCTAGTGAAACATAATTGCAAAAGTAATGCTATATTTTACGGATAATCCTATATTGGCTTTGTAATTTTACCTCATAATTTTAATGCGAGAGTTCTTAATAAGGGTGGGCACGGGCCGGTTTAATCTGGTTCCGAGCCCGGACTAAAACCGACCCGAATGGTTTCTGGATTTTAATCCCAAAACCGTAACCGGTCTCGGTTCTGCCCAAGTTACTTATTTATTTTATTTTTTAACGAAAAAATTATGAAAAATGATAAAATTTTAAAAAATGATAAATATAACAAAATAAATACATAGGCAAACCGAATAGGAGCAGGGAGCAGGGATGTCGGTTGTTCGGATATCGAAGGTCGGGTGTTCGGACTTCGGACTTTAGAGGTCGCAACTCGAAAGTCGGAGGTTGGGTGTTCGAGAATTTTGAAGCTCAACAAGTCAAAACTCAGGGGTCGAAGCAGGGAGCAAGGGAGACCGAAACCGGGAAGGTCAGGGGTCGGAGGTCGGGGTCTCAGAGTTTCAGAGCAGGGAAGACCAAAACCAGGGATTGCAACTCGCAAGTCGGGTATTCAGAGGTCGGGTGTTCAGAGGTCAAAACTCGGGTGTTCGCTTGTTAGGGATTTAGGAAGACTAAATTGATTAGTGAAGACTCATTTAGTCGTCAAACGAATTTGCAATTTGACTTTAAGTTCGATCCTACGGTCCGGTTCTGGTTCTTCGAGAATTCAAGCTATAAACCGAGGACCGAACCGATTGTCTTCGGTTCCAAAGACTTCAGATAGAGGACCGGATCGTGGTCCATCACCATGGAACCGAAACTGCGGTTCGGTCTGGTTTGCAATTCGCGGTCCAGTCCTGCCCACCCCTAGTTCTTAACTAGTGCAATTAAATTTGTTTTAATTATTTGTAATGTATCATATTAAATATACTAATTATTGAGTGTCACATTGATACGTAAAAAATAGAAAATAAATTTGGAAAGTAAACATAGTATTATTATCTATGTTTGACACTCTAATTTGACCACATAATCTTACACAAACTATCATTACTTTATAAGAATATAAGTACAACATTACACGTTGTAATAGACGATAAAATTAAGTTTAAACTCTAATTTTACAATTTAATCATAATTTAATTGTTGATTTATGTTGAGTTATTACCTAATATAAATAATTAAATTAATAGATCATAAAGAATCACGAGTAAATATTGTGTAGCCTAGGACTAGAAATCGATTCAGTTAAAATTGAAAATCGAATCAAACTAAATCGAAAATCTAGGTTCGGTTTCAATTAACCGACTTTGGAACTGAACCAAACCAAACTAAATTTATAATAGTTATATAATTTTTTAAATTTTATTTTTATATTGAAAATTACAAATTATAGACTTAAACCAATCAAAACCGGCTCAAACCGAGTTTAAACAAAACAAAATCGACTCAAAAACCAAATTTAAATCAAAAAAATTGAGAACCGTAACCGAACCAAGAAGAGTTGAAAACTGATCAAAAACCAAACCTCGGTTTTTGGCTCTCCTAAAATTCGGATTCGATTTCATTTATCCAAAACCAAACAGTCTCGGTTCGGTTCCAATTCGTTCCAAACCAAACTTTACCCTTCTTTAATTTAACAAAATACTCTAAATGAACAGTTAAAGAAGAGCACAAATAAAATCAAACTTAAAAAGAAACTCGCCCGAGTCATCGGTGCGAAGGAGTTTCATATTGCGAGGCAAAATTGATGTCTAGAACAAACCCACTGCACATCGTGGGGTCGTTGATTGTCAAAGACTAAAACTGTACAAAACTAAAAAAACGAGATCAAGAAATTGTGCACGTACTATAAAACATCATTGAAGAAACTTTCAGGCGTCACGCCGTCGGGAAATAGCTCAGTAAGATCAGGAATTGATTCGGGGATGTGAAATTCCCCGCGCAAAACCCAGTCCGCCGACGACGGAGGACACCCGCCGTCTTTCACGCTCGCAATGCTCTTATTCTCGCTTTGACTACTTGTCGGACTCGGACTCAACTTCTTAATCGATTCTTGAGAATCCGCCGGGGTGGTTTGTTCTGAAATCGGCAAGTATATTCTCGTCGTTCTCCGTCTTTTGATAATATTTTGAGGGAAAGAACACGCCACGGATAGTCTGCCGGAGTCCGCCGGTCTTTTTGGCGGCCGTCCTCGACCTCGCTTCATCTCAGACATTGTGGAAAGTAGAAGATATGGAGAGAGAGAATTGGAGGGAATAGGTGAATTAATGGCGGTGTTAACTGTTTATAATCATACCCAAGAAATTCTGTTTTCTTTTCGAATTAGGAAAATTTTCGGAAGATTAACTAAATCCAAGATCCGACTTTTAAGAAATTCAAACTATTTTATATCTTCTAATATCTTTCCATTTGCATAATTTTTTTTATTTGCAGAATCGTCCTCCAACAATTATGCCTGGACAGACCGGACAGCACCGCATCGCGGGTAAAACCGACTCGTAAGTAAACGCCGTTAAAGTATCCTTCCTCTGTTTTTCATGAAGAGGAAGACAGAGCAAGGTCTTGGTCTCACAGAGCTAGGCGAGCAAGTCGACATTCGACAGACTGAGACTTGGCGACGGGCTTCAGTCTTGACTGAAGAAACCCTTCTGTTATTCGCCAAGAAGAAGAAAGACAGTGACAGAGTTCTTCTGATCTTCACCCTTCTGTTCTTCGCAGTTCGTATTTCGCCTATTGCCGATTTCGAGGTCGGAGTTCTTTTTCACTGATAGAGTCTGCAACGAAGTTTAGCCGTTAAACAGCTTGACAGTTCACTACGACGATTCGCAGTTCTCCTGTTGACAGATTGAGACCCTTAACGTTCTTCTGTTCTTCTTCATTCGTGTTAGCCGTTAGCCGTTCTCCTTCAATCTTCAACAAATCAGTCTTCAATTTGCAGCAAGTCTTCAAAATCACTTTTTTTAGTTTTCTTTATGCATGTGATATTTTATGTATAACCTTTTTTCTGTTGCATTTAAGCCTTCTTTTTTGGTGTAACTTCATGAATTAAGACGTTGAAATCACTCTTAAAAACTCAATTTTGGGCACCCGTGTTTTGGAATGTTGATTGGCTTTCTTGTAGCATCGTTTGTTTTAAAAATTGATCATGTTACTCTGGGTATTGAGACTTGATCTAATAATTAGGAGCTCAAATTAAATTTTATAATTTAGATTCGATAATTTCTACAATATCTCATTATATCTATGAATTTATCTTGGTGACAATCTCTTCCCTTTCAGACTGTGAACGTAAAATGGCAGGAGGAAAAGTGCGGAAGGATAAGCCAAAGGCAGCAGGAAAAAGTGTCCCCTATCAGGGAGGCATATCGTTCCACAAATCAAAGGGCCAACATATTCTGAAGAACCCGTTATTGGTTGACACCATAGTTCAAAAATCTGGTATTAAGAGCACAGATACTATCCTTGAGATCGGTCCTGGTACTGGTAACCTCACCAAGAAACTTTTAGAAGTTGGGAAAATGGTCATTGCCGTTGAGCTTGATCCTCGCATGGTCCTTGAGCTGCAGAGGCGTTTTCAAGGAAGTCCACTCTCCAGTCGATTGAAGGTAGGCCTCCATTCCCATGCTCGCTAGTATGTTACCATTGTTACTTTGTTATTCTGAAATTTAGAATTTAAAGTATAACTTCTTTTAGCTATCATATTCTATTTCTTTTGTTTGTTTTGGTATGTGTTACAGAACTTTAATTTGCATTAGGTACTTGTATAATTATTTTGATCTGTAGTTCTTTTCTATGCATCACCCCTCCTCCATTTTCATAGCCTAAAGGAATTTTGTCGCATAATTCTTCTTGGGAACAAAGAATGTAAATGTCAAGTCTGTTGTCATTAAATGTGTCGTTTTAGTTTCCCTTTAGTATCATGTAGACGTATTGGTCGGAGCTGCCTGAGTTGGTGTCCTGTTCCGTATTCATGCAGTTTTGAGTAGATTTGACTTTGCCACGAGAAGTTGTCTCCTATTTAATTTCACTTTTGTAGGTTATCCAAGGAGATGTGCTGAAAACTGACCTCCCGTATTTTGATATATGCGTGGCAAACATTCCTTATCAAATCTCGTCTCCTCTCACTTTTAAGTTGCTAAATCACCAACCAGCTTTTCGATGTGCAATCATTATGTTTCAGAGAGAATTTGCAATGAGACTGGTCGCTCAGCCAGGTGACAAACTCTATTGTCGTCTCACCGTTAACACCCAACTCTTAGCTCGAGTCTTTCACCTCCTCAAGGTTGGAAAGAACAATTTTCGACCTCCGCCAAAAGTTGATTCCTCGGTAGTTCGAATTGAACCCATGAAACCACGAATAGAAGTGAAGCAAAATGAGTGGGACGGTTTTTTGCGAATTTGCTTCAACAGGAAAAACAAAACTCTTGGTTCGATTTTCAGACAGAAGTCTGTTCTCTCATTGCTAGAGAAGAACTACAAGACCCTGCAGGCACTCCATCTTTCTCTCAATGGTTCAGGGGCAAATACAGATAGCAAGGTGGAATTTGCGGACTCTTATGATGACCTGACTATGGAGATGGAGGTGGATGATGATGGTGGAGAAGATGATGAGATGGAGATGGGGGAAGAACCAGAAGGGGAGGCTTCTGAATTCAAAGACAAAGTTTTGGCAGTTTTGAAGGAGGGAGATTTTGAAGAAAAGAGATCTTCAAAGATTACGTTACAAGAGTTCATATTCCTTCTGTCGTTGTTCAACAAGGCTGGTATTCATTTTTCTTGATTATTATATCTTAAAAACTGTGAACTGAACCGGATTTACTTGTTCGCGGCAATTAGAAATTTGGTTTTGTTAGAGTTCAGAACCGAACCAGACTGAATTTCATCATTTTGATCGGTTCATCTCCGGTCTCCAATGGTTTGGTCCGGTTTTGTCTGTCAATAACAAAAAGATTTTGTTTTGCTAGAAAATCTTTTAAACAAAAAACAATCTTCTTAAAAAAAATCGGTATCTTTCCTTTTTTCGTAATCTTTTTTATTTGCAGAATGACCCTCCTATATATTTGATCTCAACATTTCAGTTTACACCTGCCCACTATTTTACATTTTTTTTCTTTTTCTTGTTTTTTTTAATTATATTTTCAATTTATTTATATTTCAAAAAAAAATTATCACTTTCCCATTGTTAATATAATAATCTTTAACCCTACATTAGATTTCCGGAATTGTTCTCCTTCCACCTTATCTTACCCAATTTCTTGATTATAATATAATAATAATTATTTAATTTTTGAATTAAGTGTAAAAAAAAGCTTGGACTATCCTAAAAGTGCATAAAAAAGCTTAAAATTTGAAAAGTGCAAAATAAAGTTTCGCGGGTGATCGCTGACCCCCCGCAATGGGTGCAGCGGTTATCCGCTCCATTGAGGCGGGTACCCATATAACGCGGAGGGTCACGCGGGTAACCGCAGACCCCCACATTATGCGGGTACCCACATAAGCGTAACATCTGATGGTCTAAGTTTAGGTAAGCCAAGGGCAACTTACTTGTATCATTTGATCACACTAAATTAAGATAAGTAAATTATATCTATATGGGTTAAGACATTTTTTAACTCAATTAGGTAAAATCAAAGAGATCGATCGAGCATAATAGAATCCAATTTTAAATTTAAAGAATTCAAAATTTGAGTGTCATATTGTGTTCAAGTAAGCATAGATGAGATGGTGACTTTTAACTTTTGACATATAATTTTTTTTTCAAAGACAAAGTTTTGACAGTTTTGAAGAAGCGAGATTTTGAAGAAAAGAGATCTTCTAAGCTTACATTACAGGAGTTCTTATTCCTTCTGTGTTTGTTCACCAAGGCTGATATTCATTTTTCCTCATTATTATCACTTAAAATTTGTGAACTTAACCGAATTTACTTGTTCGAGAGTTCAGAACCAAACCAGACTGAATTTCATTAGTTTGATCGGTTCATCTCCAGTCTCCAATGGTTTGGTCTGGTTTTGTCCATCCGTAACAAAAAGATTTTGTTTTCTAGAAAATCTTTTAAACAAAAATCTATCTTCTTAAAAAAAAAAATCGATATCTTTCCCTTCTCGTAATTTTTTTATTTGCAGAATGGCCCTCCTATATCTTTGATCTCAACATTTCAGTTTACACCTGCCCCTTATTTTACATTTTTTTTCTTTTTTTTTATTATATTTTCAATTTATTTATATTTCCAAAAAAAAAAAATTATCACTTTCTTTTGTTAAATCTTTAACACAACATTAGATGTCCCGAATTGTTCTCCTTCCACCTTATCTTACCTAATTTCTTGATTTTAATATAATAATTATTGTTTAATTTTTTAACTTTCTTTTAATCTCATTAACTATTTTCAACCTCATCTAAATTTAGTTATTTTCATTTAAATTTTCTTATCTTTAATTTGAATTCAAACTATTTTATTTTAATTTGAATTCAAATTATAGTTTTTAATTTAAATTACGATATGTCAATTGACGAAATTAAAAATTTAAGACGTCCATTGAAAATACCTCATTATTTGATGATTATTTTGATAATTACCTTATATTATATCATTAACTGTTTAAAAACTATTTTTTAACAATATATCATATATTGACACACGACGAAAAACACCATATTATCTTCTGTTTTTGTCTTTTAGTGCAAACGTCCACGGACTCCTGTTGTCTTCTGTTTTTGTCTTTTAGTGCAAACGTCCACGGACTCCTGTTGTCTTCTGTTTTTGTCTTTTAGTGCAAACGTCCACGGACTCCTGTTGTCTTCTGTTTTTGTCTTTTAGTGCAAACGTCCACGGACTCCTGTTGTCTTCTGTTTTTGTCTTTTAGTGCAAACGTCCACGGACTCCTGTTGTCTTCTGTTTTTGTCTTTTAGTGCAAACGTCCACGGACTCCTGTTGTCTTCTGTTTTTGTCTTTTAGTGCAAACGTCCACGGACTCCTGTTGTCTTCTGTTTTTGTCTTTTAGTGCAAACGTCCACGGACTCCTGTTGTCTTCTGTTTTTGTCTTTTAGTGCAAACGTCCACGGACTCCTGTTGTCTTCTGTTTTTGTCTTTTAGTGCAAACGTCCACGGACTCCTGTTGTCTTCTGTTTTTGTCTTTTAGTGCAAACGTCCACGGACTCCTGTTGTCTTCTGTTTTTGTCTTTTAGTGCAAACGTCCACGGACTCCTGTTGTCTTCTGTTTTTGTCTTTTAGTGCAAACGTCCACGGACTCCTGTTGTCTTCTGTTTTTGTCTTTTAGTGCAAACGTCCACGGACTCCTGTTGTCTTCTGTTTTTGTCTTTTAGTGCAAACGTCCACGGACTCCTGTTGTCTTCTGTTTTTGTCTTTTAGTGCAAACGTCCACGGACTCCTGTTGTCTTCTGTTTTTGTCTTTTAGTGCAAACGTCCACGGACTCCTGTTGTCTTCTGTTTTTGTCTTTTAGTGCAAACGTCCACGGACTCCTGTTGTCTTCTGTTTTTGTCTTTTAGTGCAAACGTCCACGGACTCCTGTTGTCTTCTGTTTTTGTCTTTTAGTGCAAACGTCCACGGACTCCTGTTGTCTTCTGTTTTTGTCTTTTAGTGCAAACGTCCACGGACTCCTGTTGTCTTCTGTTTTTGTCTTTTAGTGCAAACGTCCACGGACTCCTGTTGTCTTCTGTTTTTGTCTTTTAGTGCAAACGTCCACGGACTCCTGTTGTCTTCTGTTTTTGTCTTTTAGTGCAAACGTCCACGGACTCCTGTTGTCTTCTGTTTTTGTCTTTTAGTGCAAACGTCCACGGACTCCTGTTGTCTTCTGTTTTTGTCTTTTAGTGCAAACGTCCACGGACTCCTGTTGTCTTCTGTTTTTGTCTTTTAGTGCAAACGTCCACGGACTCCTGTTGTCTTCTGTTTTTGTCTTTTAGTGCAAACGTCCACGGACTCCTATTGTCTTCTGTTTTTGTCTTTTAGTGCAAACGTCCACGGACTCCTGTTGTCTTCTGTTTTTGTCTTTTAGTGCAAACGTCCACGGACTCCTATTGACTGGGGCGGATGACTGAATTGACTTTGACTGGGGCGGATGACTGAATTGACTTTGACTGGGGCGGATGACTGAATTGACTTTGACTGGGGCGGATGACAGAATTGACTGGGGCGGATGACTAAGGCATATAACTGGGCGGATGACTAAGGCATATAACTGGGCGGATGACTAAGGCATATAACTGGGCGGATGACTAAGGCATATAACTGGGCGGATGACTGGGGCGGATGACTGAATTGACTTTGACTGGGGCGGATGACAGAATTGACTGGAGCGGATGACTAAGGCATATAACTGGGCGGATGACTAAGGCATATAACTGGGCGGATGACAGAATTGACTGGGGCGGATGACTAAGGCATATAACTGGGCGGATGACTGAATTGACTTTGACTGGGGCGGATGACTGAATTGACTTTGACTGGGGCGGATGACTAAGGCATATAACTGGGCGGATGACTAAGGCATATAACTGGGCGGATGACTGAATTGACTTTGACTGGGGCGGATGACTGAATTGACTTTGACTGGGGCGGATGACAGAATTGACTGGGGCGGATGACTAAGGCATATAACTGGGCGGATGACTGAATTGACTTTGACTGGGGCGGATGACTGAATTGACTTTGACTGGGGCGGATGACTGAATTGACTTTGACTGGGGCGGATGACTGGGGCGGATGACAGAATTGACTGGGGCGGATGACAGAATTGACTGGGGCGGATGACTAAGGCATATAACTGGGCGGATGACTAAGGCATATAACTGGGCGGATGACTAAGGCATATAACTGGGCGGATGACTAAGGCATATAACTGGGCGGATGACAGAATTGACTGGGGCGGATGACTAAGGCATATAACTGGGCGGATGACTAAGGCATATAACTGGGCGGATGACTGAATTGACTTTGACTGGGGCGGATGACTGAATTGACTTTGACTGGGGCGGATGACTAAGGCATATAACTGGGCGGATGACTAAGGCATATAACTGGGCGGATGACTAAGGCATATAACTGGGCGGATGACTGAATTGACTTTGACTGGGGCGGATGACTAAGGCATATAACTGGGCGGATGACTGGGGCGGATGACAGAATTGACTGGGGCGGATGACAGAATTGACTGGGGCGGATGACAGAATTGACTGGGGCGGATGACTAAGGCATATAACTGGGCGGATGACTGAATTGACTTTGACTGGGGCGGATGACTGAATTGACTTTGACTGGGGCGGATGACTAAGGCATATAACTGGGCGGATGACTGAATTGACTTTGACTGGGGCGGATGACTAAGGCATATAACTGGGCGGATGACTGAATTGACTTTGACTGGGGCGGATGACTGAATTGACTTTGACTGGGGCGGATGACTAAGGCATATAACTGGGCGGATGACTGAATTGACTTTGACTGGGGCGGATGACTGAATTGACTTTGACTGGGGCGGATGACTAAGGCATATAACTGGGCGGATGACTGAATTGACTTTGACTGGGGCGGATGACTGAATTGACTTTGACTGGGGCGGATGACTAAGGCATATAACTGGGCGGATGACTGAATTGACTTTGACTGGGGCGGATGACTGAATTGACTTTGACTGGGGCGGATGACTAAGGCATATAACTGGGCGGATGACTGAATTGACTTTGACTGGGGCGGATGACTGAATTGACTTTGACTGGGGCGGATGACAGAATTGACTGGGGCGGATGACAGAATTGACTGGGGCGGATGACTAAGGCATATAACTGGGCGGATGACTAAGGCATATAACTGGGCGGATGACAGAATTGACTGGGGCGGATGACTAAGGCATATAACTGGGCGGATGACTGAATTGACTTTGACTGGGGCGGATGACTAAGGCATATAACTGGGCGGATGACTGAATTGACTTTGACTGGGGCGGATGACTGAATTGACTTTGACTGGGGCGGATGACTAAGGCATATAACTGGGCGGATGACTGAATTGACTTTGACTGGGGCGGATGACTGAATTGACTTTGACTGGGGCGGATGACTGAATTGACTTTGACTGGGGCGGATGACTAAGGCATATAACTGGGCGGATGACTAAGGCATATAACTGGGCGGATGACTGAATTGACTTTGACTGGGGCGGATGACTAAGGCATATAACTGGGCGGATGACTGAATTGACTTTGACTGGGGCGGATGACTAAGGCATATAACTGGGCGGATGACTGAATTGACTTTGACTGGGGCGGATGACTGAATTGACTTTGACTGGGGCGGATGACAGAATTGACTGGGGCGGATGACTGAATTGACTTTGACTGGGGCGGATGACTGAATTGACTTTGACTGGGGCGGATGACTGAATTGACTTTGACTGGGGCGGATGACAGAATTGACTGGGGCGGATGACAGAATTGACTGGGGCGGATGACTAAGGCATATAACTGGGCGGATGACTAAGGCATATAACTGGGCGGATGACAGAATTGACTGGGGCGGATGACTAAGGCATATAACTGGGCGGATGACTGAATTGACTTTGACTGGGGCGGATGACTAAGGCATATAACTGGGCGGATGACTGAATTGACTTTGACTGGGGCGGATGACTGAATTGACTTTGACTGGGGCGGATGACTGAATTGACTTTGACTGGGGCGGATGACAGAATTGACTGGGGCGGATGACAGAATTGACTGGGGCGGATGACAGAATTGACTGGGGCGGATGACAGAATTGACTGGGGCGGATGACAGAATTGACTGGGGCGGATGACTAAGGCATATAACTGGGCGGATGACAGAATTGACTGGGGCGGATGACTGAATTGACTTTGACTGGGGCGGATGACTAAGGCATATAACTGGGCGGATGACTAAGGCATATAACTGGGCGGATGACTAAGGCATATAACTGGGCGGATGACTAAGGCATATAACTGGGCGGATGACTAAGGCATATAACTGGGCGGATGACTAAGGCATATAACTGGGCGGATGACTAAGGCATATAACTGGGCGGATGACAGAATTGACTGGGGCGGATGACTGGGGCGGATGACAGAATTGACTGGGGCGGATGACTGGGGCGGATGACTGGGGCGGATGACTAAGGCATATAACTGGGCGGATGACTAAGGCATATAACTGGGCGGATGACTGAATTGACTTTGACTGGGGCGGATGACAGAATTGACTGGGGCGGATGACTAAGGCATATAACTGGGCGGATGACTGAATTGACTTTGACTGGGGCGGATGACAGAATTGACTGGGGCGGATGACTGGGGCGGATGACTAAGGCATATAACTGGGCGGATGACTAAGGCATATAACTGGGCGGATGACTGAATTGACTTTGACTGGGGCGGATGACTAAGGCATATAACTGGGCGGATGACTAAGGCATATAACTGGGCGGATGACTGAATTGACTTTGACTGGGGCGGATGACAGAATTGACTGGGGCGGATGACTAAGGCATATAACTGGGCGGATGACTTGAATTTGTAACTTGACTTGGTGCTGATGACAGATTGACTGTTCGGAATGATAATTTTACAGGATTTAACAATGACATATAACGAAACATGAAGAATAGACATCCATGAAACTTCAAATTTTACTAAACAAAATTTACTAAAAACCCGATTCAAAACATAGTTTTAAAACAACATACTTGACAACATGACAGACAACATGACAGAGATTCGAGAAAACAAACTGCATGGATAGCTCTAAAACTCGAGACAATCCATGCACACACTAGCAGAGAAAATTCAAGGCAGTTCCAGAATATTTCAAAATATACATTCAACTGTCAGACAGAAGTTTTAAAGAAAAACATCAACACCGATTTTATACCTCGTTTTGAAGATCCCAAAAGTTTTACAGAACTTGACATACAGTTCAAACGTTTTAAAACCCCAAAACAACTTGTACAAAACTTGACATAACTTTACATAAAACACATTCTCACAGGAATGACATTTGTCTGACTGCAGCAACCATCCCGTGAGCTCCTCCCACCAACTACATCAACTCATCAGTTTGAGGCTCAAGCTCTTCATCTGGAGGATCCGTACCTACAACAGGGAGTTCAACTATGAGCCTAGAGCTCAGCAAGAATATACAATGCAGAGTGATGAACGTGCTATGCATGAATCTTTTTCAAATACATGAACATTACATTACATTACATTACACTGGACATGAAGGTATAAGTGGGAAGAAGAGCTGGCGCAACAGGAGTACATGCCACAACAGGACATAACAGGAGTACATGACAGGATGCCAGTCCTCATCCACACTTAACCATACATTTCATTACAGGTTTTATCTTACTTAACTTCAAACAGTGTACAGAAAACATTTTCATGACTTTCAGAGAAAACGTGTATGCATGAACATTCATAGACAGACAACAGAATAATAAGTAGAATAAGCAAAATATAAAACAGAATACACTTAACCTAAAACATAACCTATGGTTTAACTACCCAACAGAAATCCCGACAACATAAAACCTAGTACCTCCGTATTGTAGGGCCTTAAGGGCCAAACCTATACGTATGAACTTACCTGTAGTCCGAAATGCAGCAAGCTTGAACGCACGAGCACTGTGGTTCACGAACCTATAGCATGCGTAAACGGACATTAACCCTAAACATCACGAAACTAGCAAATGAATAAACTAAAAAAAAAATCGTTTTCTATCTAAGATGATTACCTTAGACCGAAAAGCAGGAGGAAAATCAGAGAAGGAAGAAACTCCTTGCGTTGGTTTTCTTTAACCGAAAGAGAGAAGCAGAGAGGAAAATGAGAGAGAGCAGAGAGGGAAATGTCTCACGTAGGAGGAAGAGAAGGAAATGGGATACATGGCTTGTCTTCTTCCACAAGTTTGCCAAATGTCAATCATCCATTTGATTTCTCCCACCAACCTTAATTTCTTCCTAATTTGCCCTTCCATTGGTTTTTAACTAAAACATTATTTAGATAATCGATTTGGTCTCACGAATCACCCTCATTCGATTAAACACGTCGACAATTTTATTAAAAACAATCATTGCATTAATATCGGAGAAATTCCGCTTACATATTCGGGGAATTATTACATAGGCAAAATGTCGGGTGTTACAGTAGCCTTCCACAGTATGTCTTCCAGTTTATGTTTCCTATTTTTTTTTATTCTCTGTTTTATTTTACATCTCCCTGTCTTTCTACTCTAGTCCAGAGTACTCGTCCACATTTTTATGTTCCTGTTCTTTTATGTTGTATTCTGTTCATTTGTTATTTTCTGTCTGCTTATTTACTCCAGTCATCCATTTCTGTTTCATGATTTCTTGTCTTCACGTCTTCAGGTTTAAGAGTTTTAAAAAGGTAAAAGATTTTATGTTCAAAGTCTATTTTGCCTTCTGTTTCTGTTGTGCATTCTGTTGACTATTTCAATTGACCACTTCAGTTTTGAGTCTTCAGAATTTTATGTCTTCTGACTTCTGTCTTTGTGTTTTACTTCTGTCTTCCTGTTTTCTTCTGTTATTTATTCCTGTAGCTGGATTTTTTTTAAATATGTCTTATAGTTTCCAATTTTTAGAGATGGTTTTCTCTGTGTAATATTTTTAAAAGTTCAAAAAAAAAATATATGTCACGTTTTAAATGTCCGGAGTGACGCTCCTCGGCCCGGGTCGGGTTGGGGGCTGTCACATAAAACATGAACATTTTCGCTGCAAACTTAGTACCACTTACCCGAACATTGTCACACAGATCGTCTCGTAATTAATTCAAAAGTTTCCACAATCGCAAAGATAATTCTCCATCTCCATCGTCTCGATCGAGACTTAAGTAGATCAAATTATGACTATACCGATGAATATTTGACCCTATGATCTAGGAGGGAGTAAAATAAACCTATAGTTAAGCAAAGCTTTAAACATTTGAACCACCATTGAATTACAGAAACTACAGGCCAGCACCTGTCAAGAGATAAATTAATAGGTGTCCATTACAAAGCATCAATTGTACAAAAATTAAATTACATACTTGCTAAGAGAAATAGGAAACATCATAAAACTGAGGAACAAGCACATTCATAACATCATGTATGAAGGGTTCACAAAAAAAAGCAAGGTCGGCGTCAAAACCTTGATCTAACGGAAAGATTTGGAGTTTGGTTTGAAATCCGATCTAATGCTGTTTGTCTTGTTTCATCTCCACCATCCCTGCCTCGGATTTGGATTTCACGGGTGCAACTTTGGCTGGGGTGGAGCGCTCGGCTTGAGAGAATCGAATGAGAATCTGCATAAGCAAGGTGACTATAGCCAAACCAGATGCAGAAAATGCCAGGCCCTTCCATGAGGATAGTAGTGACGACCATTGAAGGAGCTTAACTGTCCCGGAAAGAAGGAGAATTGCCCACGAAGTAACAACCTGTTTGCGACAAATAATTCGAACAAAAAAAAACGTTCACCCAAAATGCAACAAGTTGTTAGATCGAGATTAGTTTAGTCGAATATATTTCCCAAACGAATAGAATTGGGCTCTTGGATACAAATCACGAAAATTAATGTTTTTACTCGAATTTTTCATCGATAGGTTTAGCAAATAAAGTTTTGGATCTAAATATAAATCAAACGAAAGACCCTTTATCAATTAAAGGGTTAATAGAATGAACCACCATTTTAAGACTAAACTTGCCGATATATTTGATTTAAACTGGGATAAAATCATGGAATAAATGATGTTTTTTTTGGATTGATGACTAATAATTCATAAGAACAAAAGTCTCACCACTAAAGACTTTAAAGGACGACTTGTATTCTGCAATTCTTGACCACTGAATGTGTCCTCAGCGACATGCTTGTCCAGTAAGGCATCCTGACAGAATAGTCAGAAGTAGGTTCTGGTTAACTAAACTTAAATGATTAAGAATTATTCAAGCAATTTTCATTTCATGTAAGAGAAAATCTACATAAACCAAATGCTACCCACCTTAGCAACAAATAGATCTCTACACCATTGACTGACCGCTTCATCTGATTCAGGCAATTCCTTCATCAAATGTCGTTTGATGTACACATGCACCTGCAAGAAAACATAATAAGAAATGAATTTCATCCAGCAACATAAGGTCTACAAGCATGATGATGCTTCAGTTTAGAGAAGAGCTATTCTGGAGCCATTCTTTTCAAAATTCGAGATTACGCTGGCGAATTATATGCAACCTGAACAGTGAGTTATCCTTCTACAGTATTTTGTCCTGATCCAATTGGATGTACATAAGTAGATCCTAAATGTCTCCCAACTGTATAATTGTTTTATTTTACAGGAAATTTTGATATCCTTCCTTTCTCTAAGTACTTTTTACGATATTTTAACACAAATAATTTCTTATCAAATAATAACAATAACAATAAGCACCCTAAAGTTCTTTAAATAACTAGAATACAGTTGCTCACCACAGAAGGCTGCCCCTTGAAAAGTCTTAGCATCGTGGGTGGGGTTGAGCTTTTTGGAATGGCCACAGTTACATCGTAAATAGCTGGAACAAATGCTCGCATATGGCTTACAGCTGAAACAAAGCCCTGCAAGCGAAAAAAAACAGAGAAAGTATCTGAATAAATGTTTCAACCTATGCCAATCGGTCCACTTGTCGATCACTATATTCAAGCTAAATGAATGAAAATACAATGTTTTCTTGATTTTCTGAATGAAAAGTGATATAAGAATCGTGTTATTGAGTATTGTCGATATTGCTCCACTCCCACACTCCACCATGAAAATTTATGGGAATCAATAGCATAAGGTACGCTTTCTCATACTCATAATTGTCTTCAAAATTTTACAAATTATGGAATCACGAGTATGTGGCATTGAAAAACATATGGCAGGAAGAAAAGCCAACGAGGAAGAGAGGAGTCTGAAAGGAATTAGCCCGTGGTAAAAATAAACATTTTACGAGGAATCAAAACATTTTTAGAGTATGTACCCATTCGATGTAGCATATTCAAGAAGAGGACTTAAAAATATATCGGATTCAAATAAACCAATAACAAAGAGAAATCAGCGGGGAAATAGCCGAAGGTAAATCTAACCTATGCAAGAGGAATCCCAACATTTTCTAGGAATATGTAACCTATGATGTCGCGTATTCAAAAAGTACAAGCCTTAAAAATACGTGGCAGTACAAAAAACCAATGAGGAAGAGAGAAGTCAGTGAGGTTAAACCAGAGATAGCTCTAACCTTTGTACGAGGAATCAAAACATTTCTAGGAATATGTAATCCATTAGATTTAGCATATTCCTGAGCTGCTAAAAGTTTTGTCTGAGTAAATCGAGTCCCTTCAACAAAAAGAGCCAACCAAAATGGCAAAGGATAATCCTTCAAGCGTAAGAGACCTGACTGAAGACACAATCATACAACATTAAATGAGAAAAACAAATTGACACAACGCTCAGAGTGAAATATGCTCTGATATACATGATTATGAATTCATTACTCACGCATCCTTATTTGCAAAGCATTTATATACACCCATACCTTTAAAGTACTTTCATCCTTAGCCCAGCTTCTTTCCAAAAATAGATATTCAGAAAACCACATGGACCAACCTATCACCTGAAAATATTAAAAATTGCAATTAAACTCGAGTTATAGAGATGTCTCGTGTCTGCAACAACAAAATATAAATAGCATTGTAGATTACAAAAATTAATGATAAATGATAAGATTGGCACAATATAATAAATGACAAGAACCAAGCTAACGAAGTTTTATCTTCTTTTTTTTTTTAAGAGACATGCGGTGTTATTTAATGGTCATAATGCACGAGTCTTGCTGCCTTGAAAATCATATACATATAAGTCTGGAGATTTTCTCTCCATTAAAAGATGCATTGTATCACTTGAAAAATCAAAATAAACTTCAGATCATATGACTTTTTTCCTAAATTTTCCATAATTCTTATCAAGATTAACAGATTAAAGCATACCGGCAGGAGCTTTGATGATTTCTTCATAACGGCTAATGTGCTACCAAGGCAACCGGAACGCTGTAAAAGTAAATTTTGTCATAAAAAAATTATCTAGACAGAAAATCACCAAAATTATGTTACGAATAAGTAGACTCCACCTCTTGATTTAGGATGAGCAAGATGCAGCAATCCCAATACTGTTAATGAAAATAAATATGTAGGACTGATAACCCGATGTACTAAATATATACCTGAGCCAGCACCCACCCAACAAGCCAATCAATGTCACTTCTGTGGTTAGATACGAGAAGTGCATGCTCTTTACCTGGTTAAACAACCCCACATCGTATTAAGCAATCTACAAAATTTTGTAGGAAAAATGCATATTCCCAACACAAAAGTAGGTTCAGAGACTGTAGTCACAAGACTTTACCCATTAAAGAAAATGTTTCACGATCTGTATATACTTCAATCTGCAGTCAACATGGTAAAAGATATTATAAAGGCAGAACTCATAACATATGATATAGTATTCTATTCACTCAACAGATATAATTATCATAGCTGGACTCGATTCTACAGTAAACATCTTATACGATCCAAAAAATAGAACTACAGCAGTATCTATAAAGGAAAAACCTAAGAACTGTTCTTCCCATACTACTATTTGGTCCTTTCAAATGTAAAAATGTCCCCCCATAAGCAAATTAAAAGTTTTAGTAGCATGAATAAGTGCATAAAATACTAGAAAATTTTAGCACCTTAACACCTGCCCACCAATCAACTATCCAAACAAGCTCCAGCCACAACAACTCTGCTACGACTCTGTTAATCCTTCTGTACATTTTTTTTGATATTGGACGTACAAATACAAAGCATATTCCCTGAAACAAAGCGCCAACAGAGGATAAACTTTTAGTAAACATCTTATTCTCAAGCCGGCAAACAGGAATGAAGCAACCAACTATGCACAAATTAAACAGGCTCGTAACACACAAACTACCAAAAGATAAGGTTATGCTCATTAACCAAAGGCGATAAATAAGCAAACAAGACCCATCATTCCAAACTTCATGCTTCATCTTCTACTAGATGGTACATTAAAATTCTTACTAAACCATTCTTGCTTTGAGCTAAGTATAGCATACCGCACAAAGCTATCCTATTTTCTCTATATCTTGTATGCAACTAAAAGAAACGTGACAATCGGTGGAAAGAAATCATTAAAAGAGCAATAAAAGTACAAATGTAGACTGCCAGGCAAAAAGTTAGATCCGAAAGCAATTTCACTTCGAGAACAGCCATGAATACCCAGGCGATAAATCCAAAGTTACCTGCATTTCTACCCGCCATTACAACAATACAAAGCAGCTAAGCTGATATAAACCACCAATAACAACTTAAGAAAAGGAATTAACTTCCTCAATCTCACCAACTCACAACCAAATTTCCAATAATAAGGAGAGAATAGCAAAACCCTTCTTCGCCGGCAAAAAAAAAAAAAAAAAGATTCCTGGACGAAATTATGCAACCAGGACACTAACAAGCTCTAAAGATCGCATCCAAAGACAAATTTCTCGGAAAACAGTACAAATACAAAGCACCTGAACAAGATTCACAACGAGTCCGGAGAGGAAGAAGAGCAGGCCTAATGGGACGATTACCAAAGCCGCAGGAATCGCCATGACCGGCAACTACTTAATGAACCCGAGATTCAGAAAGAGAGAAATACAGGGGGAGAAAACAAAAAATCCAAAGCAAAGGTACGTAGAAACAGTGAGAGAGAGAAATGGGTCGGAGAGAGAAAGGAGAATTTAGAACGAAGGCGAGGAAGAGGATGGTGTTAATTACGAAGTGGTTGAACTGAAAGGTTGTAAAAATGGGATTATTTTTATGATCGACACTCGTTTGTGAAAACGCCTCACAGAGATAAAAGAGCGCATCGGCGCAGACAGTCACACGCAACTGTTTCGCCGTGCGCTAAACGCTGTTCCTCCCCGCCATTAAGGCAAACCGATTAATTCTAATTCTCTTAATTATTTAATAATTTATTCATTCATTTATTATTTCTTTCCAATTATAATTTCTCAATTACAATTTTATTTTTCACACTGATTTCTTGAACATTTAAAATAATAAATTAACTACATCAATAAATAATAGTAATAAATAAAAACACTTTAATTTTTTTATTGTCCATCAATATAACGACTACAATATATTATGAATATTTAAATTAATAAATAAATTATGTCAATAAATAAATAACACGTTAAAATACAAAAATATATAGTAAAATCATATTATAAATTATCTTAATTTTTTAGGTTATTTATTTTGAATTTTCATTTTTTTTATAATTTATTTAAGAATCAATTAAATTTACAGCTAATTTAGGTAGATTTTTTCTCTCTTTATATGGAAGGTGGTAGTTTGGTATGGTAGATAAATCATAAATGGTAGTAGTTTTTTTTTTTAAGATTTGCATTTTAATTTTAGACTATAATTTTGCACATAATTTGACGCATTGTTGTTTGTAGATTGATTTACTCGTCAGCGTAATGATTATGGGACAATCTCAATATTTAAAATACATTAATCAATTAATAAATGAAACAATAATTAGATAAATAATGATTTAAAATTAATTGTCACATATATAAGATTATCATATTTATTTATTTTTGTGCATCCAGCCAATAAGAAACGACCATCTGTCCGTTCAGTGGCCCGTCTTGGGAAAAGCAAAACGAATTTCCATTCACAGATCTAAATAACTACAAGTTATTTATATTTATTATTCTGTGGGAAAGTGGTATCTTTTTTTTGTTTTGTTTTATTTATTATTATTTACTGTTGAATTATTATTTTTTTCTTTTAAAAAAAAATATATTGATTTTTATTTTAGTTTTCTATTTGTATAAATACGTAAAAAGAAGTGACGTGAAGATATTTTGCTTGTAGTTTTCTCTTAATTTTGCTTCTAACATATGGCCAGCTTATTATTTGCCAAACGTAGAATTTTGCACCGTACTTGTTTTCTGATTATTGACCTTACTTGCATTGGATCGAGTGCCCATTTAGTTTGGCAGTGGGCCATTAAATGTTGAATGGGAAGAGAGATAGAAGATTTAGCCTCTTTCTGTATTGCCAATTGAGTTTGGGCCATGATATTTGCGATCCTACGTTACAATATTATCTCTTTTAAATCTCGTAACATTGTTTTGATATTAGTTTTGTCTTGAAATTGAAATTTCGCTAGCGAATTATTATCAAGTAATACTATATTTACTATCTACTTTTACATTTTCATTCTTATTTTAATCATATTAATTATTAATTGCATCAATTAATGAATGCAATATGAGTTAATAATAATTAAAAAAATAAAAATAGACAATAAACATAACATTGTTATAGTTAATTTTCATATTTTTTAAATGATATGAGATTATATAATTGTACCTGTGGCGTTTTGTCCTAGCAATATTATCAATAGTTATTCTATTAGCACATAATTGTCCCAAACCCAAAATTGGTTTGGTTTTAAAACATAGAATCCATACCACCAACGTTAACAAATCTCATTCAACATACAACCATTTGTCATATTATGATCCTCTCTATTGGTAAATTAGTTACTTATTTGCAAACATGAGACAACTAAATACGTGAATAACCTATCGGAGAAGAAATTTATTTGCTTTGCATTTTGACTTAGACATTGATATATCGATATCATAAGACCGTAGTGAAATATTTCAATAACATTGTGTAAATGTTACTGAGTTGACATTATTTTTTTGCAAATATAATTTATGAAAATTTACATTTAATTTTCTAAATTGTGTTTTCAATTACGGAAGATTGTCTTTTAGGATTCGTTATATTATTCATCTAAGATAGTTGAATGAAGATTAGTTTCGAAATTCGTATGAATTACGGTGAGACAAGTGATTATAACAAACAATTAATATATTTATAAAGTGTTAGGATTCGATTTGATTATTTGGACGATTATTTCATAAAATAGTATGCTCGGTGTCACACGAGAAATTATGAGAGTTTATATTTCCTTCATCATTTGGATCTGTTTAGATATGGTATGTGAATTACTCCTCAAATAAGGTATTTGCAAATCATATAAAAACAGTATTTTCTCACAGAAGTTGGGTGTTGAACGAATATTGTTTTCTCGGGTTTTCTTGTGCCCCACGTTGATCTTCATTATTCACCCACGGGTTCGTGTGGTGTATGTTATTGTTCGACCGATCGATTATTGGATGTTGTACGCACTCTATTCGTGAGCTAATCTGATTATTTTCAGAGTGTGTTGATTTGTTGCATTCGTAGACAACAATGAATGTCATCGACGGTGTCCTAGGTGCAATTATGTTTATTTTATTGAAGTTCAATATCGGGAGAAGTCTGCTTTGGAACTCGGGGGAGTTCTGATCTTAGGCAAGAGGATCTTGCCATACACGGATTCCGGAAGGAGCCATCAACCACAAGGGGAACTTGTCATCTATAGATTCGGGGAGGAGTTTCCATTAACAAAGAGATCTTGGTGTATTCAGATTCCGGAAGGGATCGATTACAAGTCGAGGAGAGCTCGCATAAACTGTTTTACTGAGGAAGTTAATAAGAGAGAGTTTTTATTTGTATAAATCCAATTGTCTTGTAACTTTAAGAACTCGTGAATTATTTTTTTATTTATGGGCGTGGCCCCGTAGACGTAGGCAATTACCGAACTGCGTTACCAGCCACATGTCTCATTATTTTTTACACTTCATCATTGTCCGTTATCACGATAATTAATTAGTGTCCCACCAAGTGTTTCATCGACATTAAGGTATCAAGTAACTAATATTGATCTTTCACATTGCTCGGTACACGTGTTAACGAAAAAAAACTTAGTGTTTTTGTATCATCCCATTTTTAATTAGCATTTAATTTCAATATTTTGTTTTATTCATTGACAATAAGAAAATAATAATAAATTCCAAAAATTTTGTTTTATGCATTAACAATAAGAAAAATCGCAAAATTTAGATAAGCAAATGACGTTTTGGACCTGGCCATCAAAATTTTAATAAAAAAAAAAAAAAAAAAAAAAATATATATATATATATATATATATATATATATATATATATATATATATATATATATCTCTCTCTCTCTCTCTCTTCCTCTCATCGTAAGCATTTGGCAAGCAGAGAAGGGCGGGCAACGAACATGGAGCGAGGTAAAACCAAGAAGTCTTCTGCTGTATCTCTCGAGCAATTCGTCTCTACTATGGCCCCTCTCATTGATATGGAAAAGGTGTTTATCATGTTCATATTAAGCTGCTTAATCTTTGTAATTTGTTTCTGAGATGATATGTAGTTTCGCAGCTGAAAGGAAATTTAGTCAAAAAGTGTTTTGCGAATGCGGGGAAGACTTGTCTAAATTTGACTAAATTTTCTCACAGGAAGCAGAGATTTCAGCATCTATCAGTTCGGGTGCGTCGAGAACTTTGGACATGGCGCAAAAGAGAGGCTGTACGATTCTCAATTTGAAGTGCGTAGATGTTCAGGTGAGTCTCTAGTCTCCACGATTCAATTGGACGATTGAACAACGTAAGAAAGCTCAAGAAAAAATATGTTCACATTTGTTACTTTTTTACACTTTTGTCAAGTATATTCACGATATTATCATCTTAAATTCAGTCGCGGCATTATATATGTTTTTGGTTCTTTATACTGCATTTAATTCCATTTCTGATATAGAAGTGTTGTACTGTCTGATATAGACAGCGCTAATGGGAAAAACACTCCTTGAATTTCAATCTAACAAAGGAGATGTTCTTCCTGCACACAAGGTAAGAAGTCTATTACTGTCTTAGTTTCCCTCAAATTTCGTTTAAGAATTATTTTACATAATCAAACGATGGGGATGTTATTCTCATTCTTCCACAAATTGCCTTGATGATGAATTTTTGTTTGTTTGATTCCTAAAATAAAAGTTTGGATTGTAATTCTTCATGTTTACGCATGCTAGTCAAATCACTCTACGACCATGGATTTGAAATATTCATAGCTTCCTGCTGGGAAACTGAAATGTTTGAATTTTAATTGCTTTGGTAATGGTAAAGATGTCACGGACTGAGATTTGCATATATCTTAATTCTCTAACGTGTTGTAAGTAAAAAGTGAGCTAATTGCTTTCCTTGCAAAATTTCTCTTTTTTTCGAGCACACTATCAATGAACAAGCATGAAAAAAATTGTTGACGTGTAAATTTCCCTCCAAGTGAGAATGATGAAACACTCTCTTTTCTTGCTTTCACGTTTTTAACTGTAAAATGATCCGTGGTAGAGTTAGGTGACATTTACAGCCAATTAATATGTTTATAAGCAATTTTCATTTCTTGTGATCCTGTTCTTTGATTTTTTTTTAACGAATTATGATTGTCATACAAGATTAAAACCATTTTATACACTTTTTATTGTCATCCTCTTTTATGTTTTCAGTTCACTGTGAATTAGAAACATTTTTTTTGGGTCCTGCATGCCATCTTATTGTGGATTGGAATAAGAGCTTTAAGTCAATATATGTACATATTTGGTGAAAGTCGATGAATGAATTTTTAATATACTGAACAAAAATCACCGGTGACTGGCTTTTATTGTTTTCCAAGTCTGGTAAGTAGCCTTAATGGATGCCATGTTTTCTTCCTCGCAGTTCAGCACACACGATGTTGTTGTTTTAAAACCTAACAAAGCTGATTTAGGGTCTCCTTCACTTGGACAAGGTGTGGTATATCGATTAAAGGTCTGTTAAATGAAATGTTGTCTAATTTTTTCATCTGATACCTTGATTTTACTGCTTTGAGGCTTTACTACTTTACTATCTTAGAAATTCAATTGCATATTTATCTCAGGACTCATCGATCTCTGTTGCTTTTGAAGACATTCCAGAAGAAGGTTTAAATAGTCCTTTGCGACTAGAGAAAGTGGCAAATGAGGTAATACATTTGAAAAATAGATTTTTGTATCTGTTTGTAATTTTGGGCTTTTACATTATCATCTGATAGAAGCAATAAAGTAAAGTAAAATTCAGTATTTGGTAATTTTTAATGTCATAAGAAAGTAAAATTGTTGAAGAACGAAAAATACAAAGTAGATGGATTAGAAATTCTAAAAAAGAGAAAACAATAAATATCTAGTCAAAACAAAAAAGAAGGAAAACTTCATAAGCAATGTTAGAGAAAATGCTTACTTTACAATAAAAACTACACGATGTCATGCAATCCAAAAGTTTATCTTGAAAAAATTTATTGTAATGCTGAAGCTCAATACGCATTTGGGAATTTAATAATCCCGAAGACCTTGGTTTGGAAATTCACAAAAAGCATGCTCAAACTCGAATACAAGCAAAGTCAACCTCGACTGCTGAATATTTGTCCAACAAAGTACAATTTGGAAAATCACTATTTTTATAGTCTATGCAGATGATATCGTCCTAACATCAATGATACAAGTGAGATGATGAAGCTAAAAACAAGACTTGCCATGAATTTCAAACTAAAAGACCCTGGGGTGGTATCACTTGGAAATTGAAATAGCTTGATCAAGAAAAGTAATATGTTATGGTTCCCTATCTCGTACTTCACTCAGTGGCACTTCACTCTGTCTGTCGCTGATCAGATTCCTGTTAGAACACCCGACCGAGAGCCATAACATGTTGGGTACCATATCCCAGCAACAAGGTTCATTCCCTAATAATTTCACGATGGAGGGATTCAAATCTTGCATATCTACTTTGTGGGGAGAGATCCTTTAATCAAGTGTGTCAGGGTTTGAATCACCCCATGGTGAAATGATCAGGTATTAAACCTTATTGCTGGAGGCATGAGACCCTGTAATGCTTTGATGTAAACCAGGAGACACTCTAATTGAAGCAAACAAAAACATGAATATCAATCTCACAAAAGATAAGGTGAACAAGGAAACTATATTGCAACCTAGTGGGAAAATTCTTTTACTTAAGCCACACCAAATGAAATAATCTTATGCTATTTGAATTGTGAGCTAGCATGAAAATCACCTCAGTCGTATTCACCTCAATCGTATTGGGCATGATAAGGTACCTAAAAAGAACTCATGTAAAAGGAGTATTGTTCAAGGGAAACAATACATTAGAACTAGAAGCTTACAGTGACTCATAGCATCTATACCTACCGAGGAAAAACTTGCATGTGTATTAACCAAAGGATTACCATCTAAGGAATTAAGGCAAATATGTGCAAGTGAGGAATTAAAGAAATTTTCTACCCATCTTGTGGGGGAGTGTTACAAATTATTGAAATTGATTTAACAAATCATCACTAAATCAACCAAATCAAGAGCTATCAAAGATTCCATTATTTACGAAATAATGGGATAATTGAATACGACATTCCCTAATTATTACAATCTATTAGCAGTTATGGTATTTTATTTTTCGTTTTTAGCAAAATTATTGCAGTTGTCCATTATAGCCAGTCTAAGCATTCTTTCCCAGTTTATATCGTTATTTTTTCCTATATGTACCTGACCATTTAAATAATCAAGTTGAAGTGAGTTTTTCTTCAAGAAATTCTATGGTAGGTAACTTAAATCGAGAAAAACAAGGTTAGCAAATACCAAGTTCTCATAGAGGATTTATCGTCAATATACTTTGTTTCTTATGGAAAAAAAAGAGAGAAGGAAACTGACCTTCATTCACTTTCATTATTTTTCTTTATTTTTGTTTCTAGCTGTGTTTATTTATTTTTAGCAACAAAAGTACTGTTTTTCTATTAAAACACTGACTGCTCATGTAGGTAACGTATAGTAGGATGAAGGATGCTTTGATACAATTGAGTAAAGGTGTACAAAAGGGCCCTGCTGCTGACCTAGTTCTTGTTTTATTTGGAGAGAGGCTACCAATGGTGTCCAAAAGTGATGTGACATTCAAACCCTTTAACTCCAACCTTGATAACTCACAGGTTCATAAGCTTGATTTTCTGTTCTCTGAAGAAATTCTAAATGATTTTTTTCTCTTTTTACAATTTTTACCAAATGCCTAAATTAGTACTCTATTGTGTCTGATCTGATTGAACATTTGTACTTATGAAATGGTCTGTGATATACCTTAAATCAGAAGTTTCTTGCTTGAAATCCTGTATTGATAGATTCACACATTAGTTTTTTTGTGAATGCAAAATACTCCTTTGAAGTCTATCTTCACTTTATCTTTTCTGGATTCTACAATCGATGATGATTGTTAACATCTTTGTGTTTGAGTTTCTAATGTCATGTATTATGTTATAAGCCTTATAACTATCATATAGACTATTTTGTTGGTCTAATTTTTCATTTTCTTCCTCCTTGAAAGAAAGCTGCTGTCTCAAAGGCCCTGTCGGCAAAAAATGTTTTTTTGCTGCATGGACCTCCTGGGACTGGAAAAACCACAGCAGTGGTAGAGATTATCTTACAAGAAGTGAAACGTGGATCAAAGGTCTTAGCATGTGCTGCTTCAAACATTGCTGTTGACAACATTGTTGAGAGGCTAGTACCTCATAGGTAATTGATGACAAAATATAAATAGGTATTTTTAAATTGAAGTTAAATATAAATAGGCTTTTGGACTTTGGTGTTTACATGTATGTCATAGGTAATTGATGACAAAATATAAATAGGTATTTTTAAATTGAAGTTAAATATAAATAGGCTTTTGGACTTCGGCGTTTACATGTATGAGTTAAATTTTTTTGTGCAAATGTTGTTTAATATTTCATGAAGGAGATTTCCGCTCCTATTGCCAACCGATAATTGAATTATAAGAGCATGTTAGCTTTTGGACTTTGGTGTTTACATGTATGAGCTAATTTTTTTTTTTGTACAAATATTGTTTAGTTTCACGACGTAAATTTACAAATTATACAGGCCAAGTCTCTTTTATTTTGTTGAACTGGGTCTAATCTGAATATTCATTAATTTATCTTGAGAGTTAAAAAGTTAATGAGTGATGGTGTTGGAATGCATTCTAAGGAAAACTATGAGTATGATCCTCGGCATTTTTCTGCAGCAACTCTATATTGTATCCAATGTTGTAAATAATAATTTAAAGCATTTTGTTCATGTTCTTTCTTCACATGCAAATTTTCTTTAATTAACCAAATAGTAATTAGTTACAATCACTTATTCTCTGGTTCCTTTAAATAATTAGAGTAAAGTTGGTGAGATTGGGGCATCCTGCACGATTACTGCCTCAAGTATTGGAGAGTGCACTGGACGCCCAGGTACCTACAGATATGGATAAATAATCAAAGTCAATACAGAGATTTTTTTAATATGTTTGCTAGACATTACCAAAAACTCATGGAGTCATGACTATTTAGTATTTTGTAAACAATTTCATTGCGTTTGTTCCTTTCTTCTTCCATATTATTATCATTGTTCATCTTTCGCTTCTCTATGTTATTTTTGCTATGGTAATTTTGTTCCATTGTTAGGTCCTACGAGGGGATAATAATGCTCTTGCAAATGACATCAAAAAGGAAATGAAGGTATGCATTTGGGGTAAAGTTTAAAGCCTGATTTCACTAGACGTTTGTATAACTCTTTTTTTATGGAAATCTTCTCTTATGAATTATTCAAATTTACAAAAAAATTATAATTCCTATTTAGTTTTCTATTTGTTCAAAAAGATATTCATCAAGATAGGTGTTATAGAATATTGTGGATGAAGAATATACTGCTGGCTTAGTGTGACTACTGGCCATTACATGGGACATCAATTTGTCATATTTTTCATTAGTCATACATTTTTTAGTATATTACTTGAATCTGTTTTAGAAGCATATCTACATATTAGGAAACTCAGCAAGTAAGCATTTGATCTTCCTTTGTCTCACTTGTACTAAAATGTTATCATTGGTATCCAAGAATGAGAAATATTAAGGCATCTGTGTAAGAGATAACTTGGAGGGGCTGAGTTATAATAGGAATAACTCGAAAAGTCAGACAACAATTTTCTTCAAGTTACAATTATAAGAAGTATTTCATGGAATAACATCATCTATATTTTTTGTTTAAAATGCTGGAAAAATGTAGAGATTCATCCTTTATTCTCAAAATCACACCACTTAGTAGCCAAAGAAATTGCAATTAGCCAAGTACAAAAGAAGTACGTGGTAAATGTGTATTTTAGCAGTAAAACAAACATTACACAAAAGGGTTGGGAAAACTTGGCTTCAGTGGTGTTTTTCTAGAGTTCTTTAGGTTGATCTAATGCTCAAATGTATAAGTTGTTTCTCATAAAACCTGCATTGGTGTTTGAAGAAAAATGTTTGGCAGTTTATCTAGATGTTGCAATAAATTTTCTTTAAAGATGCCTTAAGAAGCTCCAATATCTTTTGTTGTACATATCTTTAGTGAAGAAGCAATTTTTCTGTACAAATCATTATTTTGTAGCTCAGCTGAGTGAATTTCGCTTTCTTAAAGTTCAGTTACTGTGCAGATTTCATTCTAATTATTGATGATAATGTCAAATATTGCTTGCTAAACTATAGTACATTCTTTGGTATGGTCCATTGATATTTTTCTTGGATTTTTTTTCTTGTCCTCTAAGTTCCTCTTGCTTGCCTTTTTAGCTAAATTTCGTGCACAAGATTTATTTCAGGTGTTAAATGGGAAGTTGCTGAAGGCTAAAGATAAAAATACAAGAAGAGAAATCCAAAAGGAGCTTAGGACTCTTTCCAAAGAAGAGCGTAAGAGGCAGCAGTTAGCTGTAGTAGATGTAATTAAAAATGCAGACGTTGTGTTAACAACATTGACCGGGGCTTTTTCTCGCAAGCTGGATAACACTTCATTTGATTTGGTGATCATTGATGAAGCTGCTCAGGCACTTGAAATCGCATGTTGGATGGCTTTACTAAAGGTAAATCATAATGCAGTCTTGTTCATTTGTAAACTGAACAAAAAAATATCTAGTCACCATAGATCAACTCTTAGAATGCTAATATTTTGAAATATGAATGTGTAGTCATAATGCATTATATTTGACTAAATTACTGAATTACTGCCATGCGTTCAAATCTTTGGTCTTTGGGAAGAAAACTAATATTTAAAACAAATACAAAGATAAGATCTCATTGTTTCTTTTGTTAGTTGACGAGAATTAAATTTGGGACAAATGTGTCCACTGTTATTTCATTTGAGCATTTATAGCAGAAAAACTGACATTGCAGCAACACTAAGTGTTTTAAATGTAAAACGTGTGTTGAAGGGATACCTTCCTATCGCCAATTAAATACAAAATAAGGCCACAAATCTTTCTCAAGAGCCACTTAGAGACCTGAATTCCTTGTTCCAGGCTTCAAGATGTGTACTCGCAGGAGACCACCTTCAGCTACCTCCAACCATCCAAAGTGTTGAAGCTGAGAAAAAGGGTTTAGGAAGAACCCTCTTTGAACGCCTTGCAGACATGTATGGGGATGAAGTTATGTCCATGCTTACTGTTCAGTACCGCATGCACGAGTTCATAATGGACTGGTCATCTAAAGAGCTTTATAACAGTAAGGTGCTCAATCAGTTTTTTATTTTTTTTCATCAAACTTTTTATGAACTGCTTAGAAAAATCATCAATTTTAACTGTACAACTTGGCAGATCGAAGCCCATCCCAGTGTTGCTGCGCATATGCTTTTTGATCTTGAAAATGTAAATAAGACTTCTTCAACAGAGCCAACTCTTCTTCTCATTGACACATCTGGGTATGCACTCTGTAGTTAGTGTTGGCTTATTGCTTGGAAATCTCGTAAGATAGAGTTAAATACTCATAAACCAATCGTAGTTTTAGGAAATCAAATTGTAGCATGTCAGTATATGCTGTGAAGACAAAGGAGTGAAATCTTTCATCAAAATAGCTACAGAACCTGGGTCTCCTTATCATGTTTAAGTGGCTGTCATCGAGGACATTGACCAGTGATTTGCTTCAGGTGTGAAATGGAAGAAAAGAAGGATGAAGAAGAAAGCACACTGAATGAGGGTGAAGCCGAGGTTGCCCTGGCCCATGCAAAGAGACTAGTTCGAAGTGGGGTTCAAGCTTCTGATATTGGAATAATCACTCCTTATGCTGCACAGGTATGGAGCTTCTTTTGCATACAAACTCAAACCAGTTGATATACTGGCTAGTAGACAAAATGCGAAAAGAGAACCTCATGTCCAATGTTATTTCTTATTTATTTCTAACATTTTATGATCCACAATTGCAGGTGGTATTGCTGAAGATGTTTAAATGCAATGAAGACAAGCTGAAAGATATTGAGATCTCAACAGTTGATGGCTTCCAGGGCAGGGAGAAAGAAGCCATTATTATTTCCATGGTTCGATCAAATCCTCGAAAGGAGGTAAATTTAGCGTTTTAATATTGATTGCTTTAATGCTGATTAGACTAGATTAAACGATAATTTTTTTGAAAAATTTAACAGGTTGGATTTTTGAGTGACCATAGACGAATGAACGTGGCTGTCACGCGAGCGAGAAGGCAGTGTTGTCTTGTATGTGACACTGATACAGTTACTAGCGACGGATTTTTGAAGAGGTTAATTGAATATTTCGAGGAGAACGGTGAGTATCTCAGTGCCTCCGAGTATCAAAATGAGTAAGAAAACAAGTTTGAATGAAAGGCTCTTCACTATGTCATCTATTGGTGGCATACCAACAAAGGAAAGAGTAGATCTGAGACGTGGTTCATGAAGTTCCAACTGCTTTTTTTTTTCGGCTGCACAAAATATTTTGCATGTCATGATGATAAACAAGGTGGAAATAATACCAGTTAATGACGTATATTGGCGAGTAAACTGCAACATTCACAGGTCAGATGCCTTTGATGTATTTGAGAACCCGTCAAATTACCAAGGTAAAAGAAGAAAAGAAAGATTTGGCTGATAGGAATTATCATTATTTATAGAGTGGAGTCTTTACCTTTTGGCATGATATTTTTGTAAACTGCTTTTGACATATCTCATTATTTATTATCCATGCTATCGTTATCGGCAACTTCTTTGCCTTTTCTCAAGTATCTGAATGAGGTCATTTTGAATTACAATATAATTGTTGCAGCATCCAGCGGAATTTTCTCCAATGACAAAGTTGATTGCCTGTACGTTTAGTATTTACTCTTCTTCCTCTTGCACTATGAAATGCTATAATATGTAGGGGGTTAGCATAACCGGACCAGAACTGAACTATTAGATCCTGTTCTTGTCGGTTCTGATAAAAAATAAACAGATTTCGGGTTTGTTATTTCAGAACTAAAATTTTAGGTTCGGTTCTGGGTTTTGATGACCAAATCCAGTAATATTGACCTGGACCATTAAGTCTGTTAAGTAAGTAAGTAATTCTAAAACTTCGAAGTCTCACCTTCGTCCTTCGTTGTTCGGTGTTCGCACAATCGCACTTCGCTCATTAGTCGCCGTGTCTCGTCGAAATCGCTGCTGTTGTCTTGCCTCTCGCCAAAGTCGCTGTTGTTGCCTCTCGGACTATAGATTCGAACCACATATTTGGTTATTTTCTTTCTCTTAACGGAATGTTCTGTTTATTAGCCGAATCTACATTCTGTTTTTGTGTCATTTTTTTGCATAATTATTTAGGTAGTTTAACCTGTGTTATTAATTGTGTTTTGTTTTATTTTACAACATGTTATTGTGCCTTGAATCTCCATCATTTGTTGTTTTATTTGCTGAAGTTGGTTTATAGACTGTTTGAGTGAAAGTCGAGGAGAACATGTTTTAAACCAGAAATTAACAAGTTGTTAGTGTTACTGTTTTTGCTATTTCTTTTGCTGCTGTTTATTGAAGGTTTTAAAGACTTAAGGCTTCTGTTATTTCATCAATTATTTGTTCTTAATTTGCTTATTAATAGTTATTAAAACTTGCTTGAAATTTGTTCTATTTATGGTTATTAAAATTTACAGCATCTTATATTAAATGTTCTCGTCGTGATTGCCATTATTCTTTTGTCATGTTAATCACTAAAGTTTAAAGGAATGTTGAAGTTAAATCATCAAACTTTGGTCATTTTCGTTGGGATTATTAGATGTTTGTTAGATTGTTGGATTTGGATACTGATTGATTATTGATTTGATAAATTGTTGTATTTTATAGGATGAAAACAGAAAGTACGAATGAAAATCAAAGTGTAGAAATTCTTCCTATGTGTAGTTCTACTGTTAGTGTTCGAAGGAAAAAGAGAAAAAATATCTGATGTTTGGAATTATTTTAATATTGTTAATGATGAGAATAAAAATTTTAGAGCTAAATGTAATCACTGTGGAAAAATATATGCATTTGATACACTGAAAAATGAGACATCAAGCTTGAAAAAACACATCCGTAGTTGTGCAAAATTATTGGCAAATGTAGATGTGAAACAAAAGACTTTGAGCTTTCTGAATATGAACAATAAAGGACAAAAACTTTTATATTTTACTGTTGTTACTTGCCGAAAACTACTTGTGAAGATGATAATTAATGAGGAATTGTCTTTGAAATTTGTTGAAAGAGATAACTTTAGAGCATATTCTTAATATTTGCAACCGAAGTTTTTTATACATTCTAGATTTACTGTATCTCGTGATATTTTGAGTCTTTATGAGAAAGAAAAGATGAAAATGAAAGAGAACTTTAGAAGAACATCACAACGAGTAAGTTTGACTACAGATACATTGACTTCTATTTAGAATTTAAATTACATGGTTTTAACTGGTCATTACATTGATAGTGATTGAACTATGCATAAGAATATTTTAAATTTTTGTTTGATTTCGGATCATAAAGATGAGACAATTGGTAAAGCATTAGAAAGATATTTGTTTGAATGAAGAATTGAAAATGTGTTAATTGTCACAGTTGACAATGCTTCTTCGAATGATGTTGCAATTTCATATTTGATTAAAAGTGTTCGAAATTTGAATGGTTTGATTTTAAATGGAGAATACATGCATATGCGATGTTTTGCACATATATTGAATTTAATTGTATGTGATTGATTGAAAGATTATCAAGAGGTTATTGGTAGAGTACGTAGAGCTATTAAGTATGTTCGATCTTCACCTACAAGATTACAAAATTTTAAGAATTGTGCTGATAATGTTAAGATCACATGCAAAAGTAGTGTTTCTCTTGATGTGTCTACAAGATGGAATTCTACAAATTTGATGTTAGCAAGTGCTGAAAATTTTGAAAAAACTTTTGATAAGTTAATAGAAACCGATAAGAATTACGTTACTGATTTGAGTGGAGAAACACCTTCCACTACAATAGATTGGACGAATATTAGAGAATTTGTTAAGTTTTTAAAATTTTTTTATGATGCGACTGTGACTGTTTCAGCCTCTTCACATGTGACATCAAATATTTATTTTAGCAAAGTATGCAACTTGAAATTGGTTATCATGGAGTATGCTGAGTGTGACAATCCATCGTTGAGGAAAATAGCTATCAGAATGCAAGGAAAATTTGACAAGTACTGAGAAAAGTGTGAAAATGTTAATTTCTTTATGTACGTTGCAGTTGTCTTAGATTCGAGATGTAAGATAGAGTTTTTCGAACATTGTCTTAAAATGTTGGTTGACAATGATAAAACAACATATTTGGCAAGTCAAGTTTGAAATGTCAAAGAATTATTGTAGAACTAGTGTCGCGACATCTTTGTCCACAAGACAAAGTACTAGTTTTGCCCGCACTAAGCTATTTGAAAAATTTTGTAACCGTCATAGTGAGCGAGATGCTTCAAGCAAGAAGATGGTAGTTGATCAATATTTATCTGAAGAATTAGAAATTTTTTTAGACAATCAAGATATTTTGGCATGATAGAAATTGAATTCATTGAAATATCCAATATTAAATAAAATTGCAAAAGATGTATTGATTATTTCTATTTCCACCGTTCATTCGGAGTCAGCTTTCAGTAGTGGTGAATGTGTACTTGATTCTTTTCGTAGTTCTTTATCACCAAAGATTGTCGAGGGACTTATTTGCAGTCAAAGCTGGATTCATGAGGAAATACATGATTTAGAAAACGTTAATGATGTGGTAGATGAGTTTGAATAATATGTTTTAAATTTTTATCTATTCTTTTTAGTAATTACTATGTATTATATACTTACTTTGAATTTTTTTTTTTTTTTTTTTACAAATTTTGCGTCAACAGATGAATATAGCGAATCAATTAGAATTAGTGAATAGTGAGAACCAATTAAAATTACTCTTATGGGGAGCCAATGTAAAAGATTTAAAGGAATTCAATTTTATAGTTTGAAAAATTTATGTAAGCATCTCTACTTTATTAACCAATTTATGGCACATGCACATAAATCACCTCATTAACAAAGGACAGCTCGGGAGATTGACTACATCTTTCTTTTAGCACACTAATATCAAGTATCTAATGGTCTTGTCTAACTCTTATATTTCATGTGGCTCTTGTTCAAAATAATTATTTTTTTTTTGTGAAATTATATATATTAATAAACAATTTAATGTTTTCAGGTTAACTGTTATTCGTAAAATTCTTCTTTTAGTATAGTACTGATTTTTTTCCCTTATAAATGAAACAAAAATTTAAAAAAAAAAAAAACCAGATTTAGAAGCAGAACCGGTTATATTTAGAGCAGATCCGGGTATATTTAGAGCAGAACCGGTTCTACTGAAAAAAAATATTGATCAAACTTGAGATGACCAGAACCGGACCAGAATTTTCTGGGCTTATTTGGTGCAAAATTTTAAAAACCGATATTAGTGGTCCGGTTCTGGTCTTTCCAAAATCCGAACCGAATCAGATCATGCTCAACCATGATAATATGGGATAATAGCTGCTTTCCTGATTTGCTAAGATTTTAGTTCAAACTAACAACATACAATAGTGACAAGATGCTCCTGATATAAATATTAGTTCATAAAACTGTCGAGATGATCAAACATCTGCTGTCGATTGAAATTAAGAAAAAAAACGAGACAAGTCCGGTTCACTTTTTTTTTTTAAACTACAAATCTGATAGTAAATTTTTTTTTCTGCTCCTATGTCTCTGCATATGGAAATGCTACCTGATGGAAATATTTATTAGTGATGGTGATGAACTTAGAAGGGGCTAGTCTTTTTCCTAATTTATGCATATCTTTAGCTAACTATTCTCTGAAGCAAAATCAGCTTTGAAATTCAGTAGGTTCTCTCAAAAGTTCCAGATGGAGGAAGGGAAGCTCAGTTCTTCATTGACATCATATAGCTGGAAATTGACAGTTTCAGTTGCTTGATCTGCAATGCCATGCATTTCAATCAGAGCATCCCAGTTGTAGCTCTTGTCAGTGAAGTTGCCGAGTTCATATCCGTCGTCTTTAAATGAAGATTCGGATGCCATTGAACTTGCTGTAGCTTCATCAGCTCCTTCAGACCTGTTATTGTTATCTTTCAGTATTCCTAGCTGTTGAAGAAACTCATTTAGATCAATCTGTGGCTTCTCTTCTACTCTAATCATCATTTCCGTTGAGACATCCCTGACCTTATCTTTCCCTCCATGATTTTCTGCAAAGGGTTTATTGCCGATTACCTGACTGTCGAATTTTGAATTGCAGGAAGATGAATTAGAAGGGTTTTGTTTGAGAACTCCATTTTGTTTTAGCTCTTGAAGCCTCTGATGAATCACATGAACACTAGGTTGAGCATTTATATTGAGCAACCCACAAGATGGAAACATGGAAATAAAATTTTTCGATGGAAACCATTTGAATCTTTGCGATTTGATCGGAGATATAGAGCTCGGTTGCAGGTGTGGAAGATTGAGGTAAGCATCCGGACCGTAAAGTCTCCGGGCAGCCTCGTCGTACGCCATAGCAGCTTCTTCAGCCGTAGCAAATGAACCTAACCATAATCGAGTTCTCTTTTTCGGCTCTCTAATTTCAGCCACCCACTTTCCCCAAGTTCTTTGTCGAACGCCTCGGTACTCACACGAGGCATTCTGAGGGCCCCCTTTGCCTCTAGATGGACCTTTCTTCCACGGCTTTAATGGGGATTTCCTGCAATTCTCCATTGGAAGCTGAGTGAGTGTGAGAGAGAACAGAAGTGAGAGTTGGAGATAATAGTGCAAGAATGTGATGAAAGGGGCGCGGGATATGTAGGAAGGGAGAGTGCTGTTTGATTTAAATGTTTTCACGTTCGGTTAAAGTCCACAGCCACGGGACCGTTAGTGCTCAGTGCATAGATAGTTTCAAATCCACCATTTTTTGATTTAAATTCAACAAGATAAGTTTTATTTTGTAAATTAGATGGCATCATAATTGGAAATTTTTTATTTGTTCGATTAATTCCCAAGAATTATTGACTGGGCATAACAACCTGTGTAATGTCATTATCTATATGATTGACAGAATGAGAAGGGTAGAACTCATTCCAAAAATTAGCTTAAGGATTGAGAAAATCTCCTCATATTATATACTAGATTTTTGCTTTATTCTTTGTCGACGTGAGATATTCAACACCCGCCCACACGTTTAGCGTGGTAGGATTTTCCTCCACGTCTAGCGTGTTAGTTCGTGTGGGGTCCTCACATCGTACAGAGTTTTTAACTCTAATACCATGACAGAATGAGAGAAGTAGAACTCATTCTAAAAGGTAGCTCAAAGATTGAGAGAATCACCTCATATTATATACTGGACATTTACTTTCTTCTATATCGATGTGGAATATTCAACAATGATCGGACAAACTCTATCGAATTTGTAACATTTCTGCGGCGTAGTACCACACTGAACAGCAATATGGTGCTCTAATTACTTAGTGTTAGAAATTAGACAATTAGTTTGTGAAAATGTCGTTGCTTATTTTCAAATGTTGATCATAGCTCGACGAAAATAAGTCAAACCTCTCACATTTTCATTCGTTGATCAAGGAAACTCACCGTCTACAATTTTACTCTAAGAAAGTGAATGAAACTCGTTGCATCTAAGCTCAAATTTTACGTGACAAGTATAAAATAACGTTATTTTAAATTTCATTTTATAGTTTTGACTCATCATATATTTAATGATAAACTAAAAATAATAAAATTTATATCAACAAATTAAGGTGAATATTCAGTATTATCCTAGAAAATGCACTTTGACACTTGATAAAATAAGATCCATATCATTAGATCGTACCTACATTCCTTTATTTTTCATCAACTTTTTACCTTTCGCTTTCAAAGTTGACCACTTTTTAGCTTTCGCAATTTGTCCCCTCTTTTCAAGCACCATTTTGAGGCATTCCTAATCCGACCAACAATCCAAATTTAAGGTTTCCAATAATCTATTTCAAAAATCTATCTAAACGATCTTTAGTCACAGCATTAGACAGATAACTGGTAAAGAAGAAGGTAGATTTGGGTTTGCAGATAAAAGAGAAGGCAACATGCATAGATTTTGTCTTGTTATGGGAGCCAATAGGATAGTGAGAGCATTAAATGAGGTGGTGAGTAGAATATTAAGTCACAAAACAAAGAGAGGATAGACAGACCTCCATATGCTGTGGGTGATGCAGGAAATGAAGGTTTTAAATGAAGTGTGAGAAAGTTTGCTTAGGATTCTCCAGGATTTTGCTTCTGCATGAACCTAAAGATGAGCTGAAAAAAAATCATGCTTGGAGAGAAAATACCCACCTCACTTCATTTTTTATCTTCACGAGCTCTTTTTCACATGTTCTCCTATTCATACCCTGATTCTCGAGACTTTTTTCATCTTTATCCCATGCTCTCTCTCTCTCTCTCTCTCTCTACTCCACTCTCCATTTCTCTGCCTGCAACTGCATAAAAACTGATGTCATGTGAGGGTGAAAATGGTAGTGAGATCATCAGTTATGAGACTAAGAGTACTGAAACCGAAAATAAGTGTGACATGGACATTAAATGAAGAAAAAAATACAAATATCCCCCAAAGAAAGCATTGCACAAAGCATCAAATCAATTAGAAGCTAACTCATTTACAATAAAAAGGACATAGAAATAAAAGAATTTGGTAAAAATTTAGTCAATTATCTTGAAATTAGTCATGATCTCGTTACCCAAAAAACATTGCACTATAATCAATAACATCATATGATAGAATGTAAAATCATTGTGTTTTGCATCAAATGGGTGGGTTGACAGAAGAACAAGCATTCATGACGATATAGGACAACATAGTTTTTACAAGATATATATATTTAACAAAAAATGGTTGGGAAGAAGATCGATCAACTTGGCTATCTTTTTCTAACATACAGTTGCAGTAGTTCAATAGTAAATAGCACAAAATCTCAACAAGTTCAGCCACTACCTGTAAATAGAGAAAATAGCACATAGACAGAACGAAAATTAAAATTAAAAAGAAAAAAAAAAATGCACATTCAAAATGATTATCGATCAATATCAACTTCATCTAGCCTATGAGATCTACTTTTCTTCCTTCCTTGAAGATCTGGTAGCATAAGCTTTAGCCGCACTTGATCAAATTTGGATTACATTCGCACTCGTCGAATCAATTATTTATTCTTTCAATTATAGAAATTTTAAAAAATTAATCACGTTTATAGTGTTAGAGATATTTATAATTTTATTATGGTAGATGTGACAACGTTGTACGAAAAAGACTTGATTTCGATGGTCAAAGAACTCAACTTGCGTAAAACATTAATAATTATTACTTATTTCAAATAATAATTACACGTAAATGCGAAAGTTTCTTAGACTTTCCAATTTAAAATTTGCTTTTATGATCTACCAGCCAAATGGCTACCAAATGATGCTTTTGACTACATGGAATTATAATTAATTTTAGGGAAATTATCAATTTGAACCCTGTACTATACACGTTTTTTCAATTCGGCCCCTGTACTAAAAAAACCGGCAAACCGAACCCTGTACTTTGATTCTGTTATCAGTTTTGACCTTCTATCAATAATTTCATAAAACCCTCATTAAAAAAACTACCAAACGATCTTCGATTCAGTTGCAATTTTTACCACATGTTCATTACTTAATGAGAAGATAATCTTGAAAATTTCGTGATTTTTTAAGACATCTACGATATATCATAATTTTATTTTAGTATTGTTTAAAAATATTATAATAAATCATATAAGTTTTAAAAAATTACGAAAATTTTTCTATTATCTACCCATAATATGGTGAGCATCTAGAAAAAGTTTCAAATAAATCCAATATCGTTTAGTATTTGTTTAAATTAATATCAGTTTCTTCTTTATTTTATAAATTAATTTTTAAAAAAATACCAAACAATATTTTATTTATTTGAAAACTTTTTCACATGTTCAAACTATCATTGGTAGATAATAAAAAAATTTTCGTGATTTTCTAAAATTTGTATGATTTATTATAATATATTTATAAAATACTAAAATAAAATTTCAATAAATCGTACATATGTTAAAAAATCACTAAAATTTTCAGATTATCTTCTTATTAAGTAGTGAACATGTGATAAAAATTTCAACTGAATCTAAGATCGTTTGTTAGTTTTTTCAATAAGGGTTTAAAGAAATTATTGATAGAAGGTCAAAACTGATAACAGAATCAAAGTACAGGGTTCGGTTTGCCAGTTTTTTTAGTACAGGGGCCGAATTGAAAAAACGTGTATAGTACAGGGTTCAAATCGATAATTACCCTTAATTTTAATAACATTTATTCATAGAATACATTCGGGAAAAGATTATTATTTTTTATACAACTTATCCGTTTTGAGCCTAATTTCGCACGATTTTATTTTTAAGGTTAGTCCAAAACAGGTTATACTATGCATGAAAAAAAAATTTTACTCATAAATATCTCACTTTTCACTCTTTCAAGCGAGGTAAGACCGTGTACTTATAAACATCTCCAAATTTACTTATAAATTTGACTTATAAACATCTCTAAATTTCTCTAAAATGACACTCAAATTGACGATTAAACAAAAGGTTGTCCCGTCACAATGAAATCCGTCACAAGGTGGCCCGACCGAACGACCTTCGCCAAATCACCAATCGATGTCACAAGGAGGATCATTTCAAGGGGGTCCTACAAACCGGTCACCGTCGTCATAAAGTGCTCCATGTGAAGTGTGATAACTGCCAACTGGGTATTTTTTGAATGAATTTTGAAATCAGATGTGTAAGGAGCAGTTTGAGCAGGATATGTCAAATCGCTCGGTTATTCATTCAAAGACCGTCAACTTTAGAGATTGAAAGTCATTGGAGATTAAGGAGATGTTCGACATAATCGCCCCACACGGAGTGTACGGATTGAGGAGCGATAGTTGCGATAGAATTGTTCGCTTGTTTTATGCGAACTTGACCTTTACCAGAATGTCAGGATGTTTGAAGACGTACATCCTTGGTACAGAGATTTTGATACCTCCAGAGATGGTTAATGAAGTGCTCAGGTTTATCAAAATAGGGAATGATTTGGAGAGATACTACCATGATTCCCGAGATTGTGATTTTTTCAGATTGGTGAAAAGACTTGACCTCCTTAGGAAAATTCATCGAAATGCAAACATCGGAGGATTCGTGAAGCCAAAATCCAAGGATTTGAACGTTAGAACTCGGGTTATTCATAATCTGATAACCCACACCATTCTACCTCGGAATGAACATAGAGATCTCGTGAGTTGCATGGATCTCTGTGATGGAGAAGCTGTATAACGAGAAGATGTTCGACCCTAGATTCGTGATTTTAGGTCATATACATGAGATCGGTTGGACATGCAACAAGAATTTGTCATACGACACGTTAATACAAAAAATCGTCGAGCGAGCTCGGGTTCAGCTACCGATTGGAGAGCAGTTGAGAGCACATAAATCTAGCAAAAGTCTACGAGACTTTGGTGTTCAAGGGAGATCAGGGGACCTCCATCTCTACAGATGTTCTTATGGACAAGGCCACCGCGCGACCATTGTCCCCTCAAACGGTTAGTAGGTAGGACAGGATGAAGCAAAAACTAGAGTTCCTTGTAGGTAGAGTTGATGAGCTCACTGTCACACAGAGAGAGCTAGCTCAATCCCATAGAGAGATGAGGAAAACCCTCATGGATTAAGTGGAACGAGATAACGACGATGCCCCACTGTAATTTAGTTTACGTTTTGTATTTCATTTTATATACTTTACTTTATGTTTGTACTTTAGTTTATAATATGAGTATTATGATAGTACTTTAGTTTATACTTGTCATTTATTTTATGATATGTGTTGTATAGTTGTACTTTACTTTATGATTATACTTAAGTGATACTTAATTATCTAGAACTGACTGTTGGTTATATAATTAAGATTTGAATATGCAGAAATTGTTTGAAGCTAGCTATAAGGGAGTCATAAAACAAAGTAAATTCTGCCAATTTTTACAATTTTATCTCACTAAATTACATATTATAATAAATACACATATTACACAGTATAATAAATACATAAATTACAGTCCGAATAGTCATACATTTCTGTCTCTGTCGTGTAGAATATGCACATAATGAAAACTTTATTATACAATAATAAAAATGTATTTATGAGCGAAATGTGTTGAAATGTACATGTGTCCCGTCAAATGTGTGAAAACCCATAAATGTGTCTTACGAAGCAGAAGTAAAAGTAGAGCTTAAAGTGGATCCCTTGCCAGAACAAGTGAGACTATTATTCCACTGACGTCGAAAAATAGCACAAGACATGGTTGAGTTCTTCCTAGTAATTGTCGAACTTAACAGTTCATCGAAATCTCGTACTCTTTTCTACTTTGGCCTACCAGGTTGACATTTTTTTATTGGCGGAATGATTTATTTCATATTTTGTACGGGTGGCCACATGTGTTGACCACTAATAAGATGAATGAAGTGTGAGTACATCTGAAGATAAGTTCCTCAATGATAGTATAGATGAATGTAATTTTTTGGTGCTAGTCTCATGAAATAAATGCAATGAATGAAATTAACACACGAGATTCTAGTAAGCTTTCACCTGTAACAATTGCACACATGTATTTATGTCGACAACATATTGTTCGTTGTCGTTGCTGACCTAAAATCGTGCAGCTCCCGCAAACATTGACTAACCCAATATCTAGAGTTTGTGTCTCAATGATATGTATGGGCATCTGGGTTAATCTGATGTAAGTTTCTCATTTGTATCTCAAAATGAAAAGTTGTTGTTGCCATGACCGCATTCCACATTGCATCTCTGTATACTCTATCTCGAAATTGATTTTTGAAATTTGCGTATATATGCCAGAGGCAGTAGCGGTGGTCGGCTGGCGGTAATTTTTGCTCCACAGTAGGCAACAACCAATGGTATTTGAAAGAACAAGAGAGTCAACATAAAATAATATAACTACCACAACGCCCTAATATTTGAAAGAACAATTGGAAATACATTATACTTTTGTCGATCTGAAACAAATATCCATCTGTATCCCGATTCAGTCTGTAGGTCTTCCTTTAATAATTTCAAAAGCCACGTACATGAGTTTATACATTCTGATTCCACGTTGCCAACAACAACGGTATATATTCTATCATTGCCATCAATACCGACGACTGTTAGTAATTGGCTGAGACACGAGTCATTTAGATGATAATCATTCAAACAGATAATAGGTCTACCACATTGCAGTAAATCTGCCTTACAAGCAACCATACACGTATACATTATTTTTAATACACATGACTCGTTATTGGCAGAGCCCACCAAGGAAGTCTGTAGGCCCAATGTGCTACCCGAATTTGATCTACATATTTTTTCTGCGTACGACAACAATAGCTTGTATTGTTCGTCGCTCTTTCTTTCATTAAGTTTTCGTGCTTCGATTCTTGCTCTTCTGACAAAACTTGGTGTAATGTTGACATTCAAATCATTCATCGCTGTCTCGATAATGAAAGAAATTTTCCACGTAAGTTGACTTTTGAACCTATCCAAATAATGATTTGCCACTCATTTTGCAGTAGCGTGTCGATCTCAATTTTAATTGAACAGTTGTGAGAATCGTTGAAACTTTTTATTTGAATTGAAAGCTTATTTTGCATTTTCGAACCATGAAGTCATCAATCACATCTGCCTTCACATACGGCCGTCAGTTACCAAGATTCACTTTTAATAAATTTTGATCCATGACCATTATTCAAAACATATTTTACTATTTCTTCTCTAATTTCCTTTAAACAACTATATATTTTCCCAGATAAAATATCATCAAAATTTCCTCCTTTCGAGTCAACCGGTGTTCGAAGCTCATCGTCTAGAGTTTTCGATATCGACTGCACCTCTATTTCTTCATTACATTCTAGGTGATCAAATGCTCAAAGATCACCATATATAAGCATAGAGTCCGAATATGTGATGACCCGAATGTGCACGTATGGGTACGACTGCGAGGCAAACCTTGGGTTGCGGGGCAAACCTCGGGACCTAAGCCGAGTGTAGGCGAATCCCGGACTCGAGGATAGGCGAATCCCGGGTCGTAAAGAGGGGGTTGTCACAATCTCACATCGCTTGGGGAAGTATATGGAAATGAAACATATGTAAAGAGACCCTCCCGACATAGTAAGACGCGTTTTGGAGCACAATTGGCAACGGATCCCATAAGAACTCCGAAGTTAAAAGTGCTTCAGCGAGAGCAATTCCAGGTTGGGTGACCTTCTGGGAAGTTCTCACCAAACAAAGCCGTGAGGGGAGGATATTGTGCTACGGCCCAATCCCCAGAGCGGACAATATCTTGCTGGGATAGGGGGTCGTTACAGAATATCAATTCATATTGACATCACAAGTTGTTGTCTCGTCTAAATCGATCGATCTACTTGAATCAGAAACCATCGGCGTCGTTAATACACAGAAAATTCGTCTGAACAAGAATTTGTGGAGAAGTTTTAGAGTTTTCGCCAACCAGGGTTGAGAATGAAGGGTTGTTTCCTTTTCGCCAGCCAGGGTTGAGAATGAATGGTTGTTTCCTTATATAGTGTCTGAGATCGGCCCTGCGTTCCTAAGAACAGGCCCTCTTTCTCAGGTAAATAATTGAGATATCGAGACGGCGACCCTCGGTTCTCAATCTTACCAAAAAATATAGCCAACAACGGGTGACCGTTTCGAGGCGGTGATCTCCCGTTCCCGAACACCTTTAAAATGGGGAGGCAGGGAACGAAGAGTCGTTTCGGGGCGGTGACCCCCGTTTCCGAATACCTCTAAAATGGGTAGGCAAAACAGGGGGCCGTTGGGGGACGAGAACCACCCATTCTCCAATCACGTGCGATGCGCGTTGGACGGGGAGTCCCCACCCACCTCATCGATCCTGTGACCAAATATGTTTAGTGTCACATAAACACTAGACAGAACGAGGGATGATTGGCCCTCATCTAAACGTAAATTCAAAATGAGAATGATCGACCACCCGTCAAAGTTTAATCTGTTATATTTTTTATAGTTTAAAGTTTTAATTGTTAGAGTTTTAAATTTTGTAAGTGTTTCAAATTAAACATATACTGGGTTCATATTAGTTTTAACCCTTCATTTTTTTCATGCACGAAAGCACAAGTCATGTATCCATTGGAGGACATGAAACGGTCATGATCAATTACGGTCAACATCAATTACGTGAACGATAATATAACACCTGTTTCTTGAGCATGATTGTCACCGACAAAAACTCAACACTCAACATTCCGACCAAAGTAGATATAGGGGGAGTTCCATCTCCAATGCTCGTTCCAACAGTCGCATTAACAGAACCAAATGTGCCTATTGCGGGAGAAAAACAGTTCATATAATTTAAATAAGTGTTCAATATATGAGCAAATTTGGACAGCAGCATCAGCAACATCAAAACTACGATTTTCAACAGTTCTTAGCAGCTTAATTCCATCTCCATTTGCTAGAATTTTAATACCATTGAAGTTGAACCTTGATTTAAAGTTGCAAAAACATTCTTTGGAAAATCTTCAGATTAATAGGAGCTCTGAACATGACTCTGGTTGCCGTACGGAACAGGCAGAATATTTACTTGCAGATTATGACCTGCTTGTTTTATGACATAATAAATCAGAAATAAGAACGTAAAACAATGTTTAGTTTACCTCTCCACCGGTTGTGCATGTGAATGGTAAGAAATATCTTGTTTTTTTCTTGATGAGCAACGGTGATCGGAATAGCCGTCTGGATCAAATGAAGAAAGGCTTGATCTTTCACCAGAAGACTATTTTTGTGGACGTTTCCTTGTTCGAGTTCTCTACACAACAACATTAAAAAACCCATCATTGATGTAAAACAAAAACAATCAAACACACCAACGCGTTGCATTCTCATCATCATATCTCTCTCTCTCTTTCCTCCGGAAATACCTGAGAAATCAATAATGCAATCAACATAAAAAAAACCCACCATTCATATCTCTTGCTTTTCTAAGAACACATCCATAAAAACCCACCGACTTTCGGGCTTCTCATCATCTCTCTCTGTATCTCTCTCTCTTTCTACCCAACAAAACAAAGAAATATACAGCAAATTAATTTCTTACCTCTGGAAGCAAAAAACATGTGGAAGACAGAACAAAAAAAAAAAACAGCTGATAATTATCCATATTACAATCTCCTACTTTTGCTTACTTGAAGAAACCCTAGAGGAGCTTCTGTTCAATGAACCATGAGACAGTTTTATCTGCTCCAGTTCTTTTTAGGACGATTCGGAAGTTTGGATGGAATCCTAAATCTAAAAGGAAATTACCAATTCGGACTACGAACTATCGATTTTTTTCGTTTCAAAGCACAAACTAATTTTTTTAACAATTCAAACCATAAACTATCAAATATGTGCCAAAAACGACCACGCCGGACGGACGCAAAAAAACAGCGTCCGTCCGGGGGTACTGTTCACGGTTACTGTTCACGTGAACAGTAACCGTTTACGTTTTTTTCCCGCTGTTTTATAAATTAATTTTTAAAAAATACTAAACGATATTAGATTTAGTTAAAATTTTTATCACATATTCACCACGTTACGAGAAGATAATCCGAAAATTTTCGTGATTTTACAATACTTACATGATTTATTATAATTTTTTTACCTATGTTTTATAAAATAATTCACTAAAATTACAATAAATCGTACAAGTGTTAGAAAATCACGAAACTTTTCAGATTATCTTCTCATAACGTGGTGAATATTTGATAAAAATTTTAAGTAAATCCAATATCGTTTAGTATTTTTTAAAAATTAATTTATAAAACAGCGGAAAAAAACGTAAACGGTTACCGTTCACGTAAACAGTAACCCGGACGGACGCTGTTTTTTTTGCGTCCGTCCGGCGTGGTCGTTTTTGGCACATATTTGATAGTTTATGGTTTGAATTGTTAAAAAAATTAGTTTGTGCTTTGAAACGAAAAAAACCGATAGTTCGTGGTCCGAATTGGTAATTTCCCAATCTAAAATAACAAAATTTAATTTTGAATCAAGTAGGTAACAAAATCAGGCTACAAACAAGTACCGTTTTCATAATTTTCACTGAATTTTGAATGGAAAATAACTGATAAAAACAGTTAAATGACTTCTAATTATTGAAATTAAAACTATGAGAATTACAATTAAAAAAACGCAACCATCGTTACTATATTTCATCAAATAAACATTGGCATATGTTTATTTAGGTTGGGTTTATTATGTGTAAAAGATGAATTTTTTCCCACAGAAAGAATAAACGAAGACACAGACGCTTCTATTTCTATATGTTGCCTCATCAGGTATTTAAGAAAATAAGACTTGAACTAAGGGACCATTCCATTAGTCACATTGAAGAATTAAGGATTGTAAACTGTGAAACATGAAATATCAATGCAACAAAAAATTAAATAAATAAGAGAACAACCATAGATCCATATTAGGACCCCGAACAAAAATAAGGAAAAAATTATGGCAACTCAATAAGAAAAAGGACTTCACGAACTGAGTAAAAGACTTCGACTGTAGAGAATTATCCAGCAAAAAAAAAAAAAACAGTCTTTAACTGATTCTTTCTCACAGAAATATATGATCTGAACAACATATTTCATAGACAAGTCACCCAAAATTGGATAATATTATTGTCTCACAAAAGGGATAGACTAATCATTCCCTTAACATTCCAGACGTCAGTAAAGACCAAACAATTAAGCTCAAAAGTTTCAGACAAGAGGTTGAAATAGAACATTGCTATGGTTAAAAGCTGAAGGGGAACAGACCAATGAATTTAAGAGGTACCTTTGTCATGTCATTTTCGCCTCTGTGAACAAAACATGACGATTTAACTCTTGGGTCGTACTTCCTGAATTCAAGCTTCTCTGTAATCCTTGATGGCTTCCTAGAGAAAATGGCTCTGATTGTGATAAAAAATGATAGACTTTCTGAGAAGGGGAGCAACAGAGAAGTAAGCAGAGAGTGATATGAGCCCTAAAAAAGTGGTTCCTCCCTTGACGAATCTATTCGCTAACTAGGAAAAGCAGTAAATGTCTTTCACTGTAATCTCAGCAAAATCTGCAAATAAAAACTGTAACTAAAGCTCAAGCAACAACTCCTATCTGCCTTGAAACACCCTAATCTGTACCGCGCGAAAGCAACAGATAAGAAGCTGAAATTTAAAGGAGGATATAATTTGGTTAAGGATTGAAGAACAAAAAAAGAAAATGAAGTGAAACCTCTCTCACGTCGGAAAAATCAACAGTTCAAGGACCATAAATTCCTCGAGAAACTTCGTCAATAGACTTGCACTTTACAGGTCAATAGACTTTCGGGAAGATGAAGCAGCAAAAAGTGCGAAACCGATCAGAATAACTCGAAAATACCGCAAACAGAGAGAGAGGAAAACGGAGAGAGGGGGACGTAAGTAGTTTATCATATAAAAATCAGAACTTTCAAACGACGCAAAGAGAGAGAGAGAGACAGATACACGACGGAACGCAAACGGAGAGTGTAAAATCTCTCTCTGTGACTATTTTATCCTTCATAAATGGATTTAATGCACAACCAAAAAAAGGATAGATTAGTAATCTACACATTTAGAATAAAATTAATAACAAATTAAAAAACATTCTCTCTTTTTAAGTACAGTATTGATGGATATTGAAGTGGGAAAGCAAAAACCTAACATTCCAATAAATAATTTTTTTTTTAAAGTTGAATTGAGTCTAGCTATATTTTATGACCATATATTTAACTGTCATTCCTCATTAAAATCAAATAACTAAACAAACCAAACCTACTAGTCTAGAACAATCTCAATTATTTTATTTCTTTTTAAATTATTTAAATCCCCCGGTCAATTTTCTTATTTCTTTACAACGGTTAAGAGTGATGTAACATGAAAGTTGAATTTATTGTTGGGCAATGCTATGTTTACTCTATATTGATGCTCTCTTAATTATTATTTCGTGACAATATTGATTGGTGCACTTGACGTACCAATTTACAAATAATTAAATAAGTTATTAATTGTATCAATCAATATTTGTTATATTAAAAAATAAAAATAGAATGTAAATATAATATTATTTTTAATATATAGTTATTGATTTTAATTAGACTAAATTTATACAATTATTATAATTGTTTTATAAATAAATGAACTTTTGAAACCAACTACCGGTTCCTCTTCAACTACCATTTAAAATATATACTGTTGGTTGTGTGTGTGTATTGAAGAAATAATACAACTCCGATTATGGATCTTCATTGAAGAACAGATTGTCTGGTAGTCTAGCACCAAGTTTTGGAATCATTTTTTTTTTTTTAATGAAAAGTAGATGATTAGTGTACTCTGAAACTGAATTCTAAAGATTGTTCGCCAATTTTTTACGCTGTTTTCGAAGATGGGAAGGAGAACTGCGAATCCATGTATCAGATAACGTTAAAGTTCAAAATAAGACGTTTGATTCGCGCGGAATTGTGAATGAAATAAGCCAGAAATTCCGGGAGTGGAAGAATAAGAGGAATATTCTTACGATTCGAGCTTCACTGGCGGAAGAGTAAGAGATCACACAACTCTAATGGTGTAAATTACGAGTCATATTGTAGCCACATTGTTCGACAATCCAAGAACAAAGCAACGAAAATAACGCAGAACCTGAATACAAAATACTGATTGAGAATGAAATATCAAACCGGCGACGCCGGATCGCGATATTTACCTCGAATCGGGGAATGGGAAGACAGGGCCAAAGATGCGAGAGAAGGCGAAACGAAATCGCGAGTAGATTCGGAGAACGCAGAGCGTGGTGTGGCGTAAAAGATCCCGGACTGAATCGACAAACAAGGTTAAGCTTCGAATCGGCGGCAAATACAGCGTCAGAGGCACCGCCGAGAACGCCACCGCGAAGAACAGCTGAAGCATTTGAGCTTGGATCGGCGTCCAACACAGATCGGAGCGAGAATCAGATCTTTCTTCCCCTTCAAATCCCCGAGACTATTTCATCGCATTTACTGCACTGCAAACGCACAGAAAATTTAGGATGAAAGAGAAACTCGACGTCGGCCTTATGAACATGGAAAACTAGGGAGGTACGGGTCCCACTTATTATATGGTCGATAAAAGTGGGCCCAACTTTTGAGATGGGGAGGGCCCATACTTTAGATTCCGATAAGCCATTAAACAAACGAACATTGTTTTTTCGTTTGTAATCAATAAAATATTAATTTAGTTTGAAATATTACTTAGGTAGAAATATTAAAAATAAATAGTTAAAATCAAGTGATACTAATCGAAAATGACATATTACGTGATCAAATTCAAGAAGATGTTGCTGAACATTAAGCTTCCGGCGTAGCCTGCGGGCCAACCGGCCATGCAGTGGACTAAGGGTTGAGCCCGATCAGGGCCACCTTAAATGTTGCAGTCCATGTTAGGCTTACCGACCTTGAACTGTGGGATGGCCAGACGTAACATTGAAGGAAGAATCAACTTCTTAGTTTAAAAAATAAGCTTGCGGATTGCAAGTTATTCAAGCTCGGTCGTCTAGTTGTTGACAAAACAAGTCATGGCCTTGATCATGAATATTTGAATGAGACAACTCATCTTTTTGGAACAAAATAATTAAAATTAGACTCAGTCAACTGGAATGTGTATTATTCATAGAGAGGATTTTTCACCGGAGAAGAATGAGATACGTGGACATTAGACGAAGAGAAAGCTCTATTTATTTATTGACTCTGGAAAAAACCATCTTTTTTTCGGTTGGGCCTGGGCTGGCCCACGTACCGGTTGTTGACCACCAATGAACATTCTTTGTGTATAAATTTAAACAATGTTACATTTTTAAGTGGTAAATGCAAATTAATGTTTTAAATTTAAAAATATTATCCTAATAAACTAAAGATTTTCACTTTAAAAATTCAATCTTTAACTATGGACATATATATGTAGAGGCGTCTGAAAACTTCGTCCATCTTCGAGTCAAACCTCTAATGCTTCAGCATAGAAAGCCGCACGATGAGTCTACAATTGCCGACTTCGCGCCTTCAACTCCACAAAACTCTCTCAATCGCCATAGCTTCGAGCAAAACTACAGGCAGATTTGTCACCTTCTCCACTCCTTGACTCGCACAAGGTCCCTCTCTAATGGCCTCCAACTCCACGCCCACATCCTTAAGTTCGGCCTGCAAACTGTTCCTCTCATCTCCCACCACCTCATCAACTTCTATTCAAAAACTCAGTTGCCTTCTCTTTCTCTCCGCGTTTTTCTGGAGACCCCATTTAAAGTATCGACCACTTGGAGTTCCATCATCTCTTCGTTTGCGCAGAATGAGCTCCCTGTCCTTTCCCTTGAGTTTTTTCGTCGAATGCTTGGCGACGGGGTTCGCCCCGACGATCATATATATCCGAGTGCGACTAAATCATGCGCTATTCTGTCTCGTTGGGATGTTGGCAAATCTATTCACTGCCTCGTGGTGAAGACTGGTTATGAATTTGATGTGTTTGTTGGAAGCTCGATGGTTGATATGTATGCCAAATGTGGGGAGATTAGAGATGCACGAAGTGTGTTCGATGAAATGCCAGAAAAGAATGTTGTTTCTTGGAGTGGGATAATATACGGGCATACTTTGGTAGGTGAAGATGAGGAGGCTTTGAGGCTGTTCAAGCAAGCACTTGTGGAGAAAGTGGATGTTAATGATTTCACATTTTCGAGTGTTATACGGGTTTGCAGCACTTCCACACTTCTTGAACTAGGAAAACAAATTCATGGGTTATGCCTGAAAACAAGCTTTGATGAATCTAGTTTTGTGGGTAGCTCTTTAATTTCTTTATACTCAAAGTGCGGGGTTATCGAAGGTGCTTATCAAGTTTTCAACGAAATTCAAGATCGAAATCTTGGTATGTGGAATGCTATGTTGATTGCCTGTGCTCAACATGCACATACAGATAAAGCTTTCGATGTGTTCAACCAAATGGAAAGTGTTGGTATGAATCCAAACTTTATAACTTTTTTGTCAATTCTATACGCCTGCAGCCATGCAGGGCTGGTCGAGAAGGGTCGTTATTACTTCAATCGAATGAAGGAGTATAAAATCGAACCAGGGGCTCAGCATTATGCTTCTTTAGTTGACTTACTTGGCCGCTGCAGGAAAATTACACGAAGCCGTTTCAATTATCGAGAATATGCCTGTCAAACCAACAGAATCAGTATGGGGAGCATTACTAACTGGGTGTAGAATCCATAGAAATACCGAATTAGCAGCTTTTGTCGCTGATAAAGTATTCGAACTAAGCACTGTGAGCTCAGGCTTACATGTTTTACTATCTAATGCATATGCGGCAGCCGGAAGGTGGGAAGAAGCAGCCAAGACGAGAAAGATTTTAAGAGATAGAGGAGTGAAGAAAGAGACAGGTTTGAGCTGGGTTGAGGAAGGAAATAGAGTTCATAAATTCACAGCTGGAGATAGATCTCATGTAAAATGGGTAGAAATCTATAAAAAATTGGAGGAATTGGAAGAGGAGATAGAGAAAGCCGGATACGTTGCAGATACGAGCTTTGTGCTACGAGAAGTGGACAGGGACGAGAAAAGCCAGACGATTCGATATCACAGCGAGAGGTTAGCCATTGCATTTGGTCTTATTGCTTTTCCTGATAAAAGGCCAATAAGAGTAATGAAGAACTTGAGAGTTTGTGGAGATTGTCATACTGCTATCAAATATATATCTAAATGCTCTGAAAGGGTGATTATTGTGAGAGATAACAATAGGTTTCATAGATTTGAGGATGGGAAATGTTCATGTGGTGATTATTGGTGATCCAAATCAATCTTGCTTAAATTTTGTTTAAAAAAGATGTATAATTAGTGGTTAAAGGTTAAATTTTTTATTAATCATAAGCATTATATAACTCTTCCTCTTGGATTTCTCTTATTGGAAAAGCCATGAGAAGAGACAGAGAGCAATTAACTTGAATATAACCAAAAAATGATGATGAATTTCCCACCTTAAATTTGGACCCAAGATCCAGACCTGTTAGTTACAAGCATTTCCCAGAGGGAAGATTAATAAAATAGGAAATTTGCTGAACTATTCAAGGATCAGGGTCAATTCACAGAGACATGCTGTCATGTAAAGACAGGAAATTTAATAAGAAAAAAATGACAGACTAATACAGCTTAGCTCTTCAAAAACATTGTAAGCAAAAAATTGAATTAGGCTGGGTCTTTTTCCAGTTTCAATCTGACCCAGATATGCTTTTTTACCTCTAACTTGATATGAAGTAATGAACTCCTGAAATGAATCTTTACTTCCTGTCCCTTCCCTTCAACAAAATTCAAAAAAAAAAACCATGTTATTTTACCACCTCTGTTAATTTTGCTGAGCTACAAGATTATCAAGCTGCATTTGTTCAATCCACGCTCCCAAAACGGCATGCTCGGTTGCGTCCGTCGTGGTACTTACATTCGATGGATTGCCGGAGTTTGCGTTGCCAGAAAAAGACATAGCTTGCCTTTCCTTCACATCAGTAGGAGATTCTTTGACTAGAGATTGAACCCAAGATAAATCGGGCTCTTCCCCATTATTTCCTAACTCAAACGAAGAAGATCTACGGAGCTTACCATATTCATTGGTGGGATTTCCTTCGGACGGTCCCCATTTCGACCAAGAATTAGTTGCCGACCCACCAATGTTCAAAGAATTTGCACCAAGTTCCCGAGAGCTGAGGCTGCGAAACTGTTGCTGTTTCTCTCTCTGAGCCAATATTGACAAACGGGAGCTGATTGGCGAGATGGGCTTCCACGTTTCTTGGAGACATTCTTCCAGAAGGCACTCCAAAAGATGCCTGTAAAAGAGGGTGATCCACATTTTTAGGGGAGAAATTGGTGTTGATAGGAGACAACATACTCTGTTGATGCTGAAATTGGCCAGGAACAGCTGACTTGTGGGTAGGGGAGAAAATAGCCGAAGCCAATGCCTGATCAGTGTATCTAGGAGATAAACTCTCAGAAGAAAACAGATCGTCAAGATTCGACGGTGTTAGGGTTTTCATTCGACCAGAATGCGACTGAAAGAATTAGAACCCATATTTAGTTGAGAGAGACGAGATAGATCATTCAGAAGCTGTTGTTGCTGAACATCAAACTCCGGAAGTAAATCAAAATCCTCCGATAAAATGTCTCTTGCATTAATGGATGATCTCAGGCGACTCGACTGAAGATTGCTTCCGGGAAGATGCAATGCCGGAACATTCGGCTGAGGCCAACCCAAAGAAGAGTGGGCACCCGAAGGAGACATGGGAGTGAAGGGAGTGGGAGACATTACAGACATTGAAGATGGGGAGCCAGGCAAGATATTCATGGCAGAGGCATAATCCATTACCGGAGGACCAGAAGAACCAGACCGAGGAGACAGAACGGCTGAGCCAGTAGATACGTACAAAGGGCGAAGCTCCTCATCAGTGTGGGCAAAGAAGCAAACTCTTCTAGCACAACTAGTTCCGTCCTTGCAAAGCCGTGTTCTATACTGAGCTGGGTGCAGCCAACACTCGAAAACCCCATGTGCGTATTCACACAAATCTCCGCGTCTACAAGCCCCTTTTCGGAAATCTGGACAAGGAACGCAGCTGTAATGGTACTTCCTCGGATCCCTTCTTCGAGCATTTTCTCCTGGATGGACAAAAGGGCACTCCGTCCAGTCGTGTGAATACGCACGAGAACAAGGCCGTACCTTAAACGAATACATTCGAAATTCATCGGTTGAGTATATGCTGTTTTTGATGTCAGGAAGAGACGGGTCAATAGGGTATTCTTTCTTCTCCGACGAAGAAGAGATGTGAAGATCATTCAATTTCGAATTCATAGGTGAAAAGGCTAACTCTAAAGCAGAAGACATCTTTTGAGGCGACGACATAAGAGGAGGAGAATTTGAATTTACTATCCCTGTCAAAGCCATCGGCTTGCCTTCACCAGAATAACCTACTTGTCTTCAGAAGTTCTTCGAGGATCAACTTGGCATCCAAAAGCCTTGGAGGAACAACAATAACATCAACAGGATAATGTCCACTTCCATCGACCAAGTTCGGATCAGCCCCAGCAGCTATAAGCAATTTCACAGCAATAACGACGTTAATTGCTCCAGCCCGAGGCAGCACAATGAAGGGCAGTGGTTTTATCGAATCCAGCCGCACAGTTAATATATGCATCAGATAATGACAAAATCAGCTTCATAACTTTGATGCTACCATATGTAGCCGCAACCATTAATGGGGTTCGATGCCCATTCACCATTTGCTTCAAGCCTTTCTGACGGCAATACCACAAGCCAACTTCATCAATACCAGAAGGATCAAGCTCCACTAATCTTTTGAACCCCTCGAGATCATCATTTGCAGCAAGTTCAAGCAAATTCACAAAAGAATCTTCAGTATTAACAGTCAAGTTGTTCATGTCTATGTTGAGAAGAGTATTTCAGCAAAATGGAACAAGAGGAGGGTAGACCGTCATACTGGTTTTAACCCCTCCGACCCACACCACATGCCTAAATGCCATCTGCACAAAAGAAGGAATCAAAAACAATCAGGCTCTAAGTAGGCAACAGTCACATGCTAACCAAGGACATAAAGAGAGGCAAGATCAGCGAAAACAGCAATAGTAAAATTGAAACACAATAAATCAAATTGATTTAAATAGAAAAAATCCAAAACGAGGAAGATGAAAAGACATGGCTACCTTAAATGAGAACTCTGTTAGATTCGGGAAACAAAAGGAACCATATTTAAAATCAAGAGCTTTTCAGACGTAAAGAAGATTATCTTAACGGGGATAAATGCCAAAGAAAAATCTTCTTCTTGGGTATAGTTTCCATTTTTAGATTCTGCAAACCAGGCAAGAAGGCAGAGAAAACATTTCTCTCATTTATGGCCTGTCTATCTTCTGAGATTTCCTTCCCATGAACATTATTTTGGAGAGCAAGAAGAACAAACTACAGAATTTTGGCATTTTCGAGTTTCAATCCAAAAGCAGTATACATCATTGTCCAATTTCTTCACTTACCACCAATTATAGAATAGCTGTATTAATACGTCGTTCAGTGGAGTGTCAAAAAGGGTAAACATAGAAGCTGTTTGACAGCTCAGAAATAAAGGGGAAAACCAATTTCTGAATTTTAGATATTGATGAACGTCAAATACAATTTTTTTCAAACAAAAAGAAAAGTCTAGCTTTTTGCTTCAAACAGATCATCCAGACAAAACAAATTAAACCCAAAATGAATGCCCATCAAAGAGCTACTTAGCAGGAAGATTCAGGAAAATCAGTACAAGAAATGACAACAAAAGTCAAATTTTCAGATTCATCATACAAAACACTGATACAAAACACACTGGAAGTACGAAGAAAGTGGGTGTCCAAAATCAAAACTCCTAACAAGGATAAGCCATGCATCAAATCTAACCCAGACTTTTAAAACAAGAACGAAAGACAATACAAAAATGGTAACGGAGAGGAAACACAAAGAACACTCACGAACAACAAAATCATTTCATACCCTTCATAGAGTGAATCATAAACAGCGATCAATCAAGTTAAAAAGAAACAAGGGAAGAGAGAGAGAGAACAAAACAAAATAGAAATACCCAAAAAACAAGACTTACCCAGACGAGCAAGTGAGTATATCTTGCTCCGAAAGCACTACAGATCGATCTAGAGCTTCAGAAAAACAGTTTGGCTCGCGAAATAACCAGCAAGAAAGTTGCGAGCAGAGAGGAAAGCGCTTGCTCCTCTTCGTTCATCACCAATTTCAATGAAAAAAATAATTATTATTATTTTAATTTATAGAAAAACATAATTTTCATCATCTCTTTTGTTCGACATAATCGCCTACCCAATACCAGGAAAAGAAAATTAAGACAAAAGAAAGCGCACTGAGTAAAGTTTCGGGCACAACGCGACTACGTTTTCTGCCACACTCCGCCCAATGAAATATGGCCACATCAGACATTAGTCAACATTATGAGTCAGCAAGGACAAAAACATTAATCTGGCACTTTCTGATTGGAGAAGTTGTGCCACTTGAATAAACGCTCCCGTAATCAAATTCTTTGCAAATTCAAACCAAATTCACTCTGCATGAAAGTTAAATTCTGCGGGGAATAATCCCCCGCGCTCGCGCCTAGAGTAAGACTGACATTTAGTGATATGTCAGGAAGAAATTGCCCTTAGGCCTTAGCCAGCCAGCACTTTCCTCAACAGTTGCACTAAAATAGACAAGATTATGAATTCAAGTTTTGGGTTTGTCAGAAATGAAGTGATTTCAGTCCTTGCGTGGTCCTAAAACTATGTAAAATAAACAATTTATACTGTAATATTGGATAATAATTAAAAACAACCTTAATGTATTGATAATAGACAATATAACCTCTACCGTCATAATTTCCGTTAAAAAAATAACGTTTTTTTTCTTGTTCATTTTTTTTCTCGAAATGTCCCTTATTGGACCGAACCGGACCAGACCGATTTAGCTAATTTCACTCTAGTTTTTTTTTTAATTTTATTCATCTGTCTTCTCTTTTTCGAAAAATAAGATTTAAAAAAAAAAAACAAAGTGGAATTAGTCGAACCGGTCTGGTCCGGTTCGGTCCAGTGAGAGGCATTTCGGAACAAAAAAATAAACAAGTGAAAAAATGTTACTTTTTTATGAAAAATATGACGGTAGTGGCCATATTGCCCATTATCAATACATTAAGGTTGTTCTTGCCTATTATTCAAGTTTACGGTATAAATTGTTCATTTCACCTAGTCGTAAGGGTCAAATTGCACTTTTGTCTTTCTTTTAAATAAAATCAATCTAAAAATAACTTATTTTTAACTATTATTAAAAATAATATAATATAGTTAATCCAGAATAACATTATACCATTTTGCACTCTTATTTAATTCATATTATCTAATTGTTTTTTTTAATAGAAATATTGTTCCCTATTTTCTAGAATTTGGGGATGACCGGTTGGGAAGGCGGCAAGGCTCGGGAGTTACCGGTTAGGGAGCAAGGGGAACGTAGACAACTGGAAGAACCGGTGAAGGCATTAGGGGTAAGATCCGCCAATCAGAAAATAGCGGAATCTGTGTCTTATCGTACGGGATCGGACTTCAGGTTTCTTATTTCGTCATTTATGTAACCGGAGACAATGATTCTGTTCCAAGAACAAAGTTTAAAATCAAAATTCATGAGCTGAATGTATAAATTGTCAATGGTGCTTACAAAGTTTCTCGATTCCTATTCGGAGTTCGATCGTTTCATTCGTCACGAAGATCTTGTTATCTTTCTTAGATATCGAGGGAATGACGAGCATATCTAACTTCAACAGCTTCGACATTCGTTCCATCGAAATTCCCATGAACTGAAGCAAATTCAAGAAACTTCCCTGCTTTTATATCGTTCTCCGTTAATTTTTGTTCAGTGAAATGGTAATAGGACTCCATCCGATCGTTAGTTACAGCTGTTGCAGAAAGTCGTTCAACTGGTTTCGGCTTAGTGCCAAGACAAGAACGATGGAATCCGCCACGGCGCTATCTACATTTTAATGTATTTTTATTATTTACGTAATTCCTATTGGGCCAAGCCCAATTGAAAGCTAATATTTATTTTTTAAAAATGGGGCCAAATTTTGGGCCAGGCCCAATTGAAAATTAATCTACTTTTAAAAAGTTATTCTTAACATAATTATAATAATAATTAATATATAAAATAAAAAAGGTCACTTTCCCATACCCAAAACACTCGGACACCTGTCCTTAAAATGTCACGTCCTAACTCCACATAGCCACTAACGTTACATCCATCGTAATAAATATCAATAAATTACTTTTAGGTTCTTATATTTAAAATATATTTATTTTTTGGTTTAATTGAATTGAACATTTTTAAAATATTATAATCTTTTAATTTTCACGTGTCGAATTTGCTTGGAAAAAAAAATTGGTCAAATTTGTGACCGTACACGTGGTATTATATTTATAGTTCTTACGTCATAGCTTGCATGGCCGCAACACGAGTAACATCAGTGGTGGGCCACTGTCCTGTAAAATTTTGCCACGACTAGTCCACATATACACGGCCACGATCATACCTACTAATGCGCGTGACTGAATGGATGGTTAGATTGCTCTACCTCAATGACGGTGGGCTCCATTAAAATCTCTTAGCCGACACGGATAAAGAGAGAGATAAATAATTCTAATAACAATAATAATGGATGAAAATAGGGTAATTATTTATAAAAACCTAAAATATTGCTTAAATTATTTTTTATTAAAAAAATAAACATTAAATTATTATTTATTAACAACCCAATTTTTTGTAGTCATCTATAATTAAAAGATGAGTGCAACCTTAGCTTCACATAGGTCTACCAATGGTTGCCCACACTTGAAATAAGTATAAAATACAATAAAAAACAAGCGACTTTGTCTCCACGCGATCTCTCGCACGTAAAATGCAATTATTTACATTTGAAATGAGTTCAAAATATATTGAGGAACGAGCGACCTCAGCTACACGATAGCATACGCGTAGTCGCCATAATTAAATCGTGCCTGAGTTTACTGGAGGAAGGTTGGGAAGAAAGACAGATAATTTGAAAGAATATAAAAAATATCAGAAAATAGTTAATGTTGATAATTTTATGCTTAGTTAAGGTCTAATTTATCGACTGAACGTCACATCAATGGTCGAGTTAATTATAAAAAAAATGATGTTTACAAGTCGAGAAACGTGACATGATAATGAATTATTATTTTATTATAAAGTTAGTAATTGTGGTTGTAAATTAAATTAATCAAACCATGCAACCAAAACATGGAACTCCAATTAAAACTAAATTAAATTAATCAAGCCTACTTTCTGGATATACCTTTTCTTCTTCAACTCACCATTGCTGTTACGTCTACCACTTTCTTTCCATTTCGACATGCTTAACGATCAGAGAGCTCTAGCTATCACTACCACAACCGCCTATCAAGACAACTCTAGCAACAGCAACTCCGTCGCAGACGATAGCGACCCAGTTAGAGATATCCACGCTCTGACCCCGCCCCCGGCGAACCGCGGTCGCCGGAGAGAATCGTGGGAGACGAGTAGTCATCCGTCTTCGTCTATTTCCACGGCGAGCGATGGTGGTTCGAGTGAAAACTTTACCACCATGAGCAGAGAGTTCAACGCTTTGGTTCTCGCCGGAGCGGAGATCGGCAGTATCGGTTACAGCAACGAAATCGACGGCGGGAATAACCGAGCTAGTTTGTTAGAGAGGATTCGGGAGGATGATATGCCCGAGGAGGAGACCAATCCTTTAGCTATTGTTCCCGAGACGAACACTCTGGACCCGATACCAACTCCGATACGCCGGAACATCGGTGTTTCAGCCGAGATATCGGTGCAGAGGGTGAAGAAAGAGGAGGTGGAGACGAAAATATCGGCTTGGCAAAATGCAAAAATAGCGAAATTAACAACCGGTTTAAGAGAGAAGAAGCTGTGATTAGTGGATGGGAAAGCGAGCAGGTGCAGAAATCTACGACATGGATGAAGAAAGTGGAGGTACGTGTTTGTTTCCCTCGAAAATTTGCAAGAAACTATCTTTTTTTTTAACTGGAACTTCATAATTCGAAAAAAAAAATCATTTTTTTTTGAATTTCGCGGATGAAGAAAGTTCACTTGCATGTTTATTTCATGTTAAATCTCTCTGAATCGCATTGCCACTGATAATTGAACTTCATAATCTGGAAAAAAAAAAATCGATTTTTTTTCTTTTTTTGCAGTTGGGTAGTTTTTCCTACTTACGGAGAATGCTTTAGAGAGAGAGAGAGAGAGACAGAGAGACAGAGAGCATAATTTTGGGTTGTTCACTTACATGTTTATTTCATGTGAAATCTCTCTGAATCGCATTGCCGCTGATAATTGAACTTCATAATCTGGAAAAAAAAAATCGATTTTTTTTCTTTTTTTTTTTTTTTTTGCAGTTGGGTAGTTTTTCCTACTTACGGGGAGTTCTTTAGAGAGAGAGAGAGAGAGAGAGAGAGAGCATAATTTTTGGGTTGTTTACTTACCAAAGAGAAAAATTGTGAAACAGAGGAAACTGGAGGAGAAGAGAGCAAAGGCAATGGAGAAGATGGAGAACGAGGTGGCAAAAGCAGCACAGAAAAGCGGAGGAGAGAAGGGCATCGGCGGAGGGTATAAGAGGAACTAAAGTGGCCAAAATTCTCGAAATAGCCAACTTAATGAGCGCTGTTGGGAGACCTCCAGTCAAGAGATCCTTCTTCTAAAGTTCCCTTCACAGTACACAAAAAAAAAAAAAAAAGAAGCCAAATATTTGTAGCCTTTGTTTGCAATAAAATCAAACCCTAAATACTAAAGGGTACCCTCTGAAATGGGGGCCTGTGATTTGTAAAATTGGTCATGAGTTTTTCCCCTTTTTGTGTTGAGAATTTTGGTGGGTAAAAGCTTAATATGTTATACAGTTTTTATACACTATTTCAACGTGGTAAGTTGGTATATATTCTCTTCTAAGTCTACATGTCGTCTCTTATGGAATTGTCTCAAAAACATAGCTTATGCAAAGTGTGAAGAAAAATGTTGCTTAAAATAATGTTTTTCAGCTGCTTGTTTTATTCTTCTTTAAGCTTACTTTACATGGCTGTGTGGATTTCTCAGTGCTTTTTATGGGAAAATATGTTCTTTTTTTGGTATGTTTATCTATCATCTATGTCTCCTGAGCTTTATCTTGAGTTCAGGAGTGTGGCCATAAATTTAACTCTGCACTGTAATTGAAATTTAACTATAACTCTGTCATAGCCCTGCATGCAGGTCTGTATTGTACGCTTAATGTCTACGTATTAATTTTATTAGATAGATTAATTCGATATTTTTTTCACAATTAATTGACTTTCATACATCATTTACAAAGTATTTTTTGAAGTCTCAACTAGCGATTAAATGTTTATAATCTAAAGATTTGACATAACTATACTCAAAAAACATTGAAAATCCAGAAAAAAAAGTAGTGAAATACAAATTCATTTTGATTAGTATACCTAAAGGCGATTGTTTGAGTTCCAGCAACCGAAGTTTTAATCTAGTCATGCCCGGAAAAGGGCATAACTGGTCGTGCGACGTAAATGAATAATCAAATTATAGATATTTTCAGAGATTTGTGGTAGTAGTTGGGGAATCCGGTGTGTAGGCACGATACTATTGTCTTTTCCTTCAGCCAGACCAAAACTCACTCGAAATTGATTCTCGACACATTGAATTCTTCTCATGTCCTGGATTTTTTCAGGTAAATCTGCGTTGTTTTTTCTAATTTTTCTACCTATTATTAAGTCCACATTTTATGATTAAATCATGGTTAAAAAGTTTGCATGGTGACTAATCAAAAGAGGCAGCGTCCTTCCACAGCAGTATAAATGATTGTTCAACAATTTTCACCACAAAAATAACTTCAAAACTTAATTATGTGTCTATACAATTAAATCTATACTGTGGAGGTACCTGATTTTGATTTACCTACTACGTATGTCAAAAGCACTATGAAGTAGTAAAGAATTTCTACTATAAAATACTGAGGGAGATTTAGATGTAAAATGTCGAGAGTACTTGAACTTACCTTGATTTTGAAGAGAATTTTGAGTTTTTGCACATACGAATGCTGGCCGGCGTGACTTCCACCAGTTCGTCTTCTTGGATGTACTCGATACAGTCATCCAAACTATACTGCATCGGCGTATCAAGAACCACTGCGTATAAAAATAATATAGGATGAAATAAAAGAAGTCCCAGTGCCACTAACATTTAACTTTAAACACGGATGAACTCAAAAAACAACCCTATTGAGGAACAATACAAATGCAGTAAATCAAATTCAATCTTGTAGCCAATAGAGTAGAAAAACCAGAACTTTGCGTCTCGTTTCAGTTGAAAGTGTTCAAGTTGATAGACTGGTTAAAAAGTTGAGTATTTTCATTTTCTGCAGCAGCTAGCAGTAGACCCGTAGATAGGAATATATATGTATTCCTTACCTGTTTGTTCTTTGTTTGACCTCACATTTGTTGCGGCTTTCTTCTTGCATACATTAAGAGACAAGTCGCCGGGCCGTTGATGGATCCCCACTATTTGACCTTTGTAGACATCTACACCAGGACCAATAAACATCTGCCCCCTATCCTGTGCACTAGAGAGAGCATAAGAAGTACTTGTACCATCCTCGAATGCAGCCTGAAAAGCATTCATAAGATGTTTTATTTGATACAGTTAGAATCCTTCTGCAAATTTTGTTTCTCGAAAAATAAAATCAGTGGAGAAAAGTCTATTAACCAAAGTCCTTGTAATAAATAAGCCATAAAAAGAGAGATTACAATTTAAAAATAAACAAATGTAACTATTTTGATTTTAGAAAAGATCCTCTACATTAGATTCTTGAATCTTTAATGATCAAGCAAATGTTTGCATTTCAATAAAGTTAAAAGTCACGAGGAAAACGTGTGGAAAAAGAAATAGACAACACTTTCATTTGTATGCGAATGAGAAACCTAGAAAATATTAAAAACGAGAATGAAACTTACAAGTGAGCCCTGATCTCGAGTGGTAATATCACCAGCCCAAGGTCCATAGCTATCAAAACTGTGTTAAGAATTGCAGTACCACGAGAAGCTGTTAAAATTGCATTTCTCAATCCAAGCAGACCACGGGTAGGAATCTTATACTTAAGTAATGTTGTCCCTTCTGACCTGAAAGATTAAAAATAAAATAAAATAAAAGTGGTATCATCAAGTAAAAAAAACAAACTCAAGGAAGATTATGAGGGCTGCGCCTTAGAAGGAAGTGCGAGAATATAACATAATTGCTGCAAGATCGATCAAATAAACAAGGAGAATACTAAGCAGAATAAATTTCGTACTATGTCCAATGAACTACCTGATTCTGGTCATTTCTTTCAGAAAACTAGGATGCACTTATCTATCCCAATAATCTATATAAAAATAAATGCATGTGTTGATCTATTTTTACAATGGCAACTTAGTACAGATCTCACCGGAAGAAACATGGAGAAAGTCAAATTATTTGTCCAGAGATATTAGGATTAAAGTACAGTCAATCAAAATTTTCTTTTATGTAAATGACAAGGTTTTTCATCATCAATCTAGCTCTTTCATTATTATACATATTTCAACACCCCATAGGTAAGTTTACACTTTTCAGTTTAGACAAGCTAGTAAATTATGAAAAAAAAAAAAAAAAAAAAAGAGAAAATAGAACAAACCCGACACCCTGCATATCAAACATCTGACCACGCCTTTTACCCAAAAGCTCAACTACTGGGCCCATGTGTTCCTCTGGTACTTCCACGGTAGCAACCTGAAATGCACATGTTAGGATGATGCTCAAAGTCAACAAATTGTGGGTAATACCAACCCAAGAAAATTCAAGCAAGAAGAGTAGACATTTGACTCAATGTCTTAGAATTGCTTCAACCATAATCACATATGATAACTTTCACAAAAAAAAAAAAAAAGACAACAAAAAATTTCGGGATGAAGAATGAATAGTCATTTGATCCTAGTATTAGAATTGCTTCACTGTTAATCAAATGGCTGGATAAAACTATAGCTTACTCATGTTTTATGTCTCACGAAAATTATCTTATAATATGAATCCAATTGGCACAAGTTCATGAAAATAAGCGAAACACAATAATATAACTGCAACATCATTGTAAATTTACCGGATTGATTGTACCAAAATTAATATAAAAATATCGATGGGAAAATATGCTAAATTTTGATAAACTTTAAGGTTCAATATCACATTAGTTATAAAAAAAGGAAAGAGAGAAATTACAAATAAGTTATAAAACAGTGGGCAATTTAGACAAGTTGAGTTTACTAAAACGGGAAAAATAAAAATATTTCAGGTCTAGCGGGCATCATTTAAATTCGTTGAAAAATTTTAGAACCATAGTGCTAGTCAATCACAGAGAATGAATAACATACACAAGAAGGTTAGTATGCTATAGAAATGAAAATAGCTAATGAGCTACCCGATAGTAAAGACAAAGGCTTGAGACTTGGAAACTATGTAAGTCAATTGACTTGCCCAAACAAGTGAACAGATAAAGAAAAAAAAATTATAGTCACAGGATAAAAAAATGTGCTTGCGAAACCTCACTGTAGCTTTATGTTGGGTGGTGTGTGTACACGCTGTAGAGAGGGGAAACAAAACACATTCAAAGTAAACAGAAAAATTTCACGAGAAAAAGAAACGAAGAATCGAAGTGAAAACTACCTCAAATGGTTCCAACAATTTGCCATCCTTCAGTTTTGTTAATAACTTTGGGAGGTCCCACCATAAATTCATATCCTTCCCTTCGCCTAAAATGCACGAACTTCAAGAGCGTCCACCAAAAAAAGTCAACAAGAAAACAGAATAATCAACACTTACATGTTCTCTATAAGTATGGTTATATGTAAAGTACCCCGTCCACTAACAATAAACGTATCTGCTGTTTCACCATCTTCAACTCGCATGGCCAAATTACGCTCAAGTTCACGATAGAGCCTATCTCTTAAGTTTCTGCTGGTAACATACTTACCCTGAAAAAAAAAAAAACTCAAAAATTATAACGAAATGTAAATATAAGAAAATCTCTTCACCAGAAAAGCTAAGCAATAACGACTTTGTGTGAAGCAAAGACAGACACTGCAGATGAAATGCATGAGTACAGACAAAATAAAACAAAGATAAGTGGTTTCAAGAAAATTTATGATCTAATCAAGTATAGAATTTTCATTAGATTTGTTAATCCATCAAATTCACAAAAACTTCACAGAGGGGATGAGGTGGGCATTAATTTTATTTTTAACTCACGTGGAGCAGACCATTTATACTAATAAGTATCATAACATGATAGCATCCAAAAATGTTTGTATTGAAAGACGTTTTCATGATCTGGATTTTTGTCCAGCTGACGTACCTCACGTCCCACAAATGGTGACGTATTAATTGCAAAAGCCATCTTTACAGTCGGTTCTTCCACCTTGATGGCAGGTAATGGCTTGCCAGATAATTTATCTGCTATTGTCTCACCAATCTGAGTTAAAAAAAAAAGAATCAAAAATCTAAATCTCTAAATTCTATGTAAACTAACTAATTAATTACGCAGAATGATATCCATTTCTACCAGAGCAGGTAGAAATAATCAATCTAAACAAATGACAGAACAAACCGACAATTGAATTATGATTGGCCATGAAAATAGATTGGTATTACCTGAATATCATCAATTCCACAAACAGCACATATATCACCAGCTTCTACCAACTCTGCAGGGACCCTACTAAATTTCTCGTACACAAAAAGTTCACTAACTCTTGCATATCGACAAGAATCATCTGAAGTACACACCTGCAAAGAATATAAACGTGACAAAATAGATATGACCCACTATGATTTAGAAAAATTATCCAACATATTCTTGGTAGACCATTTGTCGTGATCAGTATAGCCATAGCTGTGAAAAAATGTACACAGATGAACTGAAAAAAACAAAAGCAAGAGAATAAATATTCGGCAAAACGCATTGTATTTAATTTTGTTTGTAGAGAGGACATAGAAACTGGATTTCTGTATGTAATATCAACAGTATTAAATTATCTCAATTTTGATTTAATCATTGATTAGTTATTTATGTGCTCTTTCTTGCTAGTTTTTTTCCCACCAGTGTTACATGACAAGTTTCTTTTGTTCTGATGGTTTCATATGATTTGTCCCAATTTTGTTCGTAATAATATTTACAAAAGTTGCTTGTGCGAGATGGATGTATGCCAACCTATTTTCCCAAGACTTGTACAAAAGCAAATATAAATATAATTGACAAAAATGTAAAGAGGTACTTCCAAAATGGCAAAAGGATTTAAACCATGATGGACAAGCTCTTTCTAACCAGCAAACAGAAAAAAAAGGTAAAAATGCAGGATAGCCATAAGTCAAGCAAACTCACCCTCACGTCCATTCCCTTCTGCAACTTTCCAGCATGAAGTCGACCTATGGCTATTCTTCCTTTGTGCTCATCATACTCAATATTTGTTACCTGGGAAAAAGTAGGACGGCAACAATTGAGAATTTTCTTTGAAAGTCAAATCTCGTGCCTATTGAATTAACTCCTTTTGATGAATCTTTATCAGATGAATACTGGCTGATATGCATAGAATTATATCAAAGTCAAAGACACTCATGTTTTTGTTTATTAACTGCACTAAATGGCAACATCTGATTTTTAAATTCACACAGCATACGATTCTTTGTTTTTGATTTGACCACTAAAGTAGTACTGATCTGGAATAAATTTGTCACTTTCCTTCCACAGCCAAATTCAAGTTCATTCTTTTGACAAGGAAGTATCCCATCCTATCGAAGTGACTTTGTGATAACAAAACCATAAAAATGAGAAATGAAGATGGTCTAAGAAAAACTTCTCTCCTTTGAAAAAAGTATTTAGCGTGCAGAATTAAAATCACATTATAGTTATAAGATACAATACTAAACACCAGAGACAAAAGCAAAATAAAAGAAAAATCACCCACAAGCAATTGTAATGCACCATCTTTTTCAATATGTGGTCCAGGTATGCATCTCATAATAGTCTCAAAAAGAGGTCCAAGGTCATTTGCCAAATTGTCAGGTGACAATCCTGCCTTCCCATGTATTCCGCTTGCATATGCAGAAGGTCTGTCAATCTTGTTGACAACCACAACAACTGAATGTCCGAATTCTAGAGCTTTCTTTAGTACAAATCTTGTCTGTGGCATCGGACCTTCCACTGAATCTACCTAAAAAGTAAAACCAGATTGAAAAAAAAAAAAAAAAAAAAAAAAAAAAAAAAAAAAAAAAAAAAAAAAAAAAAAAAAAAAAAAAAAAAAAAAAAAAAAAAAAAAAAAAAAAAAAAAAAAAAAAAAAAAAAAAAAAAAAAAAAAAAAAAAAAAAAAAAAAAAAAAAAAAAAAAAAAAAAAAAAAAAAAAAAAAAAAAAAAAAAAAAAAAAAAAAAAAAAAAAAAAAAAAAAAAAAAAAAAAAAAAAAAAAAAAAAAAAAAAAAAAAAAAAAAAAAAAAAAAAAAAAAAAAAAAAAAAAAAAAAAAAAAAAAAAAAAAAAAACAAAAAAAAAAAAAAAAAAAAAAAAACTCAGAATCCAAACCAAATTACTCAAAATGTCACAAAAACCTACTTGAAAATCACACTGAAAAATATGAAAATAAAGTGTAAGCTTAAGAAATTGGACATTCACGGAGTATCTAGGAAGTTTCACATGTTCCTTTTACGGCGAGAGTATCTCAACTTAATAATGTTCAAATATCAACGGAATATATTGATTAGAAAAATAGTTTACGATAATAGCACCAAATGGAACATTTTCTTCAAGATCTATTCCTAAAATTTGAGAATCGTGAAAATTTTCTTTTGCAGTATTATACTTATTCCCATTATCACTGGCATTTTATTCAGTATGGCCGTTTCTAACCTAACATACGTTTCTAACCTAACATACCAATGTTAATTATACGTTGCATAATGACAACACGTTTAAAATCCAAAAAATGCTATTCAAACCCAGCAATCTGACATGACCATGTATCTAGTCACTCATTTTCATATATTGTTAAAAAACCTGTTCATCTGTTGCATTTAGTTCAATAAAGAGCTCAAAAGTGGAGTTGATGACATAATCCGGACGTGCAGAAGGTCTGTCAATCTTGTTGACAACCACAACAACTGAATGTCCGAATTCTAGAGCTTTCTTTAGTACAAATCTTGTCTGTGGCATCGGACCTTCCACTGAATCTACCTAAAAAGTAAAACCAGATTGAAAAAAAAAACTAAATTAGGTGTACACTGATATAATTAACAAACAATATAACTTGGCCTGTTAACGTAAAGAATTGATGAAAAAGAAAACTATTTAAAAGTCGTCAGGATATACACAATCTTGTTATGCAAAAAATGTGAGCTCTCAGGCCCAAACCTAGAATACTTATTAGTGAAATTAAATTAACAGAATTATTCAGAAAAAAACTCAGAATCCAAACCAAATTACTCAAAATGTCACAAAAACCTTGTAAAAAGAGACAATTATTGTATCTTATTTTACAAACAAGTAGATTTATCCAAACATTTAATGCAGACATTCCCAAAAAGAATCTCCATTTGAACATCTTCTTCTCAACTGGCACACGTGATGGCCATCGTAAGATAATACAGGCACATTGATTTTAAATAGAGAAAATTTAACCTCACAAGATAGAAGATAGAATGTACCACTAAAAGAACTCCTTCCACCATATTGAGAATACGTTCCACTTCACCACCAAAGTCAGAGTGCCCTGGGGTGTCAATAATATTAATCTTTGTGTCTTTATAAGTGATAGATGTATTTTTGCTCAGTATTGTTATTCCTCGTTCGCGCTCCAAGTCATTTGAGTCCATAATCCGTTCCTGAACAACTTGGTTGTCACGAAAAACCTGCAAAAATTGATTAGAAAAATATATCAAATACCATCTAATTAAATCGCAGTTCTAAGTTACAACAAAACATTTTCAAGCTTGTTCACTGTAAAGGACACGAGAGAAAAAATAAAGGCAGTCTACTTCTTAAAAATCATTGAACTTTTCTGCAAAAAAAAATTAGTTGGGCATCGGGGAGTGAAAAACTTATATGCTCTATAATGAAAGACAATATTCTTAGAAACTCCATTTTTGAAAAATCCTAAAATCCTTTATAAGAAAATGATAACCAAATGACAAATAGGATTATCCTCTGACCTAACCATTACCACAGAGACGCAGCAAAAAAGAAGATTTTAGAGGTCATCGCAAGACCAAATTCATTTTTAAAGACAAAACCATACTTCAAAGTTCTTATTAAAAAAGAGAATATAATTAAATATTATTAGGCTTTTTTTCTTGTTTGAATAACGGAGATCTGTTCACAAGTTGAAAGTATCTATTTTGACGATTGTCAACAGTTAGTTTCCCTGCCAACAAAAATACGATTGTCGTCAACTATATTTGGCATCATTACACCCCTGTACCATGATGAAACACTCTAAGGTTGAATTATATTGTATGAAAAAAAAATTATTTTAACAATAATCAACATGCTTAGATGAACTGTCAAAGGAAATTGCCATAGCAAAGCACTGAAAATGGAGTTGAGGTATGTTATTCATCTTTTTGTTGCTGTTAAAGGAAAGAGAAGTGTAATTCCGCTTCATATAGTTCAGCATCATGGCAGCACTGATAAGACGTTATGGATTTACCTTTGCTTGCTTCAGCATGGCATCGACCAAAGTTGTTTTTCCGTGATCAACATGAGCCACTATTGCTATATTCCTTATGTCTGTTCTCCGCATCAACTGTCTCTTCTTCGCTGAGGCAGAAACAAACCAGCCATCAAATATTAAAATAAGACACAAATTCAGATAATCAAATATGATTCCCTCGCTGATTTATAACGGCACATGCAGTTAAGAATCAACACATCTAACTTACTTTTCCAAAACAACGTTTGTGGTTACAAAAGTATTTCTATATCTAGTAAATTTCGCTGGAAGAGGAATTTTGAGGCTGGTTTAAAACTGTATTTCTCAAGAGCTATTTGTTTTTGTAATAATTTAGAATGAAGTAAGCCAGAAAAACACTCCATCCCTACCCTTTTATTTACCTCTAAATGGCCTATATCTCTCTACCCTAGTAAAAACGACTTTTAAGTTTTAACTAAAAGTCACGCGAAGTATATATAATCGTGCAAATCCTGTTTCTATGGCTACTATTGCCTACGAACATTTTTCAGAAAACTAAGTTCATTTAGCAATCCGATAATGTTTAGTCGTGAAACTACTGCATTCAACCGTGTCCCTACCAACAATTTAGAATGATTCAACGCGAAAATATCATATGAGCAACGAATAGCAAGCAATGAATATACCAGAAGGGGCTTCAGGAGCTTGAGACACAGAACAATTGATAGGTCTGCGAAATGAGTTTCCTCGACAAAATTTCTGGCGTGGTTTAGCTGATGAAGATGAGGATAAGGTAACACCAAAAAGCTGCTTAGCCAGTAGAGGAGGCGAAAACGTTCTTCTAAAGTTGCGTTTGGGATTAACAAGTGAGAAAGAGGAACCATTGAAGCTCACTGCTGTTTCCATTGCAGCTCAATCTCTCTCACAAAAGCTACTCAGAGAGAGAGAGAGAGAGAGAGAGTGGATTCGGCAGGTGAGGCTGTAAATGGAACCTAAACAGAGAACAAGGGAGACGATCACTAAATAGAGCACTCTACTCCACGGCGTCTTTCGATATAAGCTCGCCACGTGTCATTCAATTATCGTTTTATTTTTAACATTTATTTAAAAGAATAAATACACCACATGAAATCATTTATCAACTTTAACAAATGTTTTATTTTATTATTTAATCTTAGGAATTTATTTGGAAATATATACACCTTATATTTGAAAACTAGGCCATTTAGACCAATTTGATAATGGAAGTTACTAAAATGTCATTGTCAGTTTCGTAATTAAACAATTAATTTCAAGTTTGAGACGATTCTACTTAGATTTAAGTGAATAAAGTAAAGCAACTTAGACCAAATGATTAAATTAGGTGATGCAAACCTCGAATTGAAAGAACTTATGACCAGATAACAACGCATAATAATTCACATAACACTTTGGATTCAAGAAAAAACAAAAAATTTGATCTGGATCGAATATTGTCAATGGAACCGGAGTTATCAAATAATGGAGTTTGACTCAAATCAAATTTGTTGGTTGAACCAAAACTATAAAACTTGATCCTTCAAGTCAATACTTGAGAAGATCGTGTTCTTCGTAACGAATTAAAAAGAAGACTATCTCAACAAGCAAAAGACTAATTTTACTTAGTCATCAAAACTCTTAAAACAAAGTTTAACTCACATGTTTAAATAGATAAAATAGGTACAATACGATAATAAAATAAAATAAAGAAACACTAAACACTAAAGGTTGGGATGGCAGTCAGACGCGCGCGGCCTTGCTACGCAATGGGCTGGCGCGTTGGCAAACTGATGCAAGCTAGACGCGAGATGCTCAAGCTTGGGCTCGTGTGGGTTGGGTGCACAAGCTGCTGGGTCTGGAAGCGCATAATTGGGTCTGGGCGTGCGCACTGTATGTTTTCTTGAAGTCTTTTGATGTTTTTTTTAGCATATGTGCATTTTTTTACTTATTTGACTCATCATTAGACCTCTTATGTTTTGAAATGAGTTAAGTTTTTTGTGTTTGACCTTGTTAGCATCTTGGATCACATCATTATGTTATCAACGAGATCGAAGAACCTTGAGCGATTAATTTATAACTTTATAGGGTTTTAATCAATTATCTTAATTACTCTTAAAGTCAGTCATGATCTATATTTTATGTAATTAGACCAATTTTGAATTATAATCCAATATTAAAGTACTTTACATAGAAATACCGCAAATGAAGTACTACTAAATTAATGATATGATAACACTTCAATAGTTTATTTTTAAATTAAACATCGACAAAAAATTTAAGTGGTGTGTGCTTGTTAAGTTACGGCAGATTGACTATTTTATGTACAATAATTTGATTTAGCGAATTATTTCTCGAACTTTTTATTCTTGATATGATTACTTGAAACTTGGCTGTATAAATAAATAATGATATTGGGAAAAGTCTAATACGACCCCTAGATATATGATAATGACAATGATAACATTATCTCAACATAAAATATTAAATGACGCAATAATTCATTTATGGATTAGAATCTTTAAAAAAAATCGTATTATTCCTCATCAAGGAGAGCTTGGATTTCATGTCATTTTCTTCTCTTTTTATTATTTTTAAATTTCCATTAATTTAAAATTTTAACTAATTGAGTTGAAATTAATTTAAATAATTTATATATTTTTCTAAAATACTTTTTTTTTTATTGATTATTTGCCTGAATATTCTAATATTTAAATGAGCTTAATTCAAGATATATACCATGATGATATTTCAAAATCTAAAATTTTAACTTTAGATTAATTTTCAGAAATCAAATGTGAAATGAATAAGAAAATAAAAATTTGTCTCACAAACTCTAATTATTTTGGTCAGGCCAAAAAAAAAAATCAATTTACTAAACTAAATTTATAGCGGGGAAAAAAATACAAGCAGCGGACACAATCTATTAACAAAAAATCAAACTACGATTGAATTTTGCAACTCAATCAACAATACATAGGATAACTATAGAACACAGAGTCTAGCCTCAATTCATTTAAACTCTAATTAGTAATTTAATTATTTTAATTTTTAGTTCAATCCATTTCTTCCTTGTAAATGAGACAATTTCATGTGCTTCCATGATCTCTCCAACCCTAGGATACCAGCTCATAATTTCTACTAATCAAAACTTGAACTTTTGAATTTATGTAGAAAATTTAGACCCGTAAAATAAATATTAATTTTAATTATTTAATTTAATATTTCCTTTTATCAAATCTAGGAGGAAATACCACGAAGAGAGAGAGAGGGAGTAAGGACTTTCAGTGCACGTGACTAAATCTTTTTCTTCAACGGCTGCACGTGATGATTATTTAAACGGTGCATGGGAGATTATTATGTGGGACAAGTTAATGATGTTACTTCATTCATGGGTAATGAACATACATTTTACATAGCAAAATTTTAAATCAATAGTTCATTTTTCGAAGTCAATACGACCATTCAATTTCAAAAGCAGTCGAATTTTTTTTATTATTTATTTATTTTTAATTTTTGAAAACGTGTTAAAACAATCTTCGTGCGTAACAAAATCGAAAACGAGTAATGTTCACATATAAAATTTAAACTCACAATCTCTTTTTGGAATCGAAAGTGACTAATTTGTATTCGACTTCGCTTCTCAGTTCTTATCAATGACGGAAGAAAATAAAAGATTATCTGATGAAGTTACGTGACGATAATTATATTAGAACTAGTCTAATCAAATTGTTCCAACTCAAACTTCCCAAGATATGTTGCCTTTAAAATCATCATGCCTGAGTTGACCATATTAAGTTCCCAATATAATGGTTGTCCTCCTATACTTCTTATCTTTATTTTGTTAACATGATCTTAGATGTCAATACCACAACTTTTCCCATTAAATCAAAATTGTACTATGTTGATCTACAGTCAAATGGTCATCATCACCAGAAGATTCGTTTATTTTTAGTTATGTTTCTTTTTTTAAATTATTGCTTTTTTGATGAAATTGATTTTCATGTGATTTCAAATGTCTTAATTGACATGCAAAAGGTTCCAGAGCTCCAAAATATTAGACCATGTTTTTGCATCGTAACAATGTTCGTGTCAAACATGAACATACCATAATTGAAATATACGTATTTTGCAATGTATGGATAAGTTTGGAGTCATCGTTCAAATCTGTTACGCTTCGAATCCGAAATTATACCATAGAAGACCTCGGAAATATGAGTATTAGACAATGTTTTAATTAAATATTTGTTATTTTAACATGTGTTGCTATCTAGTGAATCACATGACTTCCTCATTCATGTCGGAGACGAAGAACTTGGAAAACAAATAAAAGCTAAGGTTGAATGATTATATGTGGAAAGAAAAAAGTCTTTTATTCGTGTACATTACAAGCGTGTAAAGGGGAGCTTAGTATTACATTTCGTCTGACTTTCCCTTTCTTCCTCAAACCATAGCCTACATTCTGCCACCTCTCTCTCTCTCCACCTTTCTCTCTCTTCCTGATCTTCTTCTTTTTCTATAAATATGCATGCATGGTCGCATATTTACTCACTTCCAGGACAAATATCTCAATTGATCTTCTTCTTTGAACCCATTTAATCAGCACTTACTCCATTACAGTTTCATAAATCCTAGAAAATAAGAAGCAGCAGCTAAGCAAAAATGCATTTGAAAGCACCCATTTTCTCTCTCTTCATTACCCTGGTCTTCCTTCTAGCTTCCTGCCATGGCAGATTCCAGTACGCCAACCCGCCGGGTAGTTATGTCGGTGTTCGGTCGAGGCGTAGTTCTGGAGCTTACTCTTCGTCCCGGGGCTTAAAGGAATTGGATGAAAATGTAGAAATTTTATCAACACCTTCTGCTAAAATTCTGACAGTAAATGTTGATAATTATGGAACTAAAGGGAATGGCATCGATGACGACACCCAGGTATATCTTAATTCTCTGTCTTTCCACGTTCAATTTTTTCATTCACCACTTTCTAATGCATGCCAACGTCTCGCTCTCTCTCTCTCAGGCATTTGCGAAGGCTTGGAAGGTGGCCTGTTCATATAAAGGAAAAGAAGCTGTAATGGTGGTTCCTCAAAAGAAGTATTTAGTGATGCCAATAAGGTTTTCCGGACCTTGTTCTTCTCCTCTCACCGTCAAGGTAATCTCTCTCTAAAAAAAAAATATATCCATGAATGAGTTAGATTATGAATTATTGTTTTATGTGTTATTAGGTTAACGGCATAATCACAGCATCAACTGATCGATCGGACTACAAAGATAATCGCTGGCTCATCTTCGACGGCATTCGAAACGTATCGATCGAAGGAGGAGGCACCGTTGATGGCAAAGGAGACATCTGGTGGAAAAACTCATGCAAAGTCAAGAAATCTCTCGTAATTAACCAATTTAATTATCTCAAATCATCGATTATATATCTTTTGGTTTATGATTACCAATATGCTAATTACCTTTTATCTTTCTTCTCCTATCGTCTCCAGCCTTGCAAAGATGCTCCGACGGTACGGTCAACTCTTACCTTTTATGTCCATTTTTTGGTAAATACATTAAAGTTTTTATCTAACTCGATTAATTATTTGGGCAGGCTCTAACCTTTTATAAGTCAGAGAAAATAGCAGTGAGGAACTTGAAGATTAAAGACGCGCAACAAATGCACGTCCGTATCGAGAACTGTAACAATGTCGAAGTTTCCTCTCTCACCATAACTGCACCGGGAGACAGTCCCAACACCGATGGAATCCACGTTTCCAATTCCAACGACGTCCGAATTTTGAGCACTGTAATTGGAACCGGTAAGTCTCAAAATCCAGCTTTTTTAAATATTAACAGTAACGATCTTACCCTCGAAGCTAATTCATGATATTTCATTAGTTCTGACTCTCTCCGAACGGTGGTGGATCTTTCCGCCCGATATTTGCATGCATTAAAATAATATAAATGATTAAACTTATTAATTTAAATTTTTGGGATTGTTGATAATTTATCACCGTGACATAATCATATTACTTCTACACAAAATCTCACATCGACTTGAATGTGGTTTTTAAGGGGACGATTGTATTTCGATCGTAAGTGGGTCGCAGAACGTTCGAATAAACGATCTTACATGTGGACCTGGCCATGGAATCAGGTAAGTTTTACGTAATTTCCATTGTTGTTTTACAATTCAAAGTCAAGCAGCAATTAACACAATGCATTTTCTCTTTACGTGAGTGAAGTATTGGAAGTTTAGGAGAAGACAATTCAGAAGCTTATGTTTCAGGAGTGACTGTCAATAAAGCCAAGCTTTCTGGAACTACAAATGGAGTCAGGATCAAGACGTGGCAAGTAAGATTTGTAAAACATTCTTAATCGTAGAAAAAAGCTTCTCAAACTGAACATATTTCTGATATTATATCGTCTTGTCCGACGCGTAGGGAGGCTCTGGAACTGCAAGCAACATCAAGTTTCTGAACATTGAAATGCATAATGTTTTGAACCCGATAATAATAGATCAGTTCTACTGCGACCAGACCAGTTCTTGCAAAAACCAGGTAAAAAAGACTTGACCAACCAGGAATCAAACTAGGGTAGAAAATGTCAGTAACGATAACAACGAATTCATGCCAGTGTAGGTGCATAATATCACATCGTTCGAGAAAGTAGAAATTGAGTGATTTATAAGTAAAATTCTCCTTCTTATATAGTACAATGCGTTTTTGGTTAATATCAATAATAAATCTTGCACGCTGGTCCAAAGCGAATAATATTGTACTGAAAGCATGTGAGAACTACGTATCAAATATATTTTTTAATTATTCTTTTTTTTAACTTATGACAGAAATCAGCAGTGAAGGTGAAAGATGTGCTGTACCATAACATCAACGGGACCAGCGCCTCGGCCACCGCCATTAATTTTGATTGCAGTCAAAGCTTCCCGTGCGAAGGCATTGTGCTGGAAAATGTTAAACTGTTGAGCGATGGTTCAAAGGTTTCCGCTAAATGCAACAATATCGATCTCACGAGATTGGGCGTTGTTTCCCCGCTCTGCGCTTGAAGACTAAATTAAATATTAATTAATTAATTTATTTATTTATCTACATAAATAAAAATAAAAATCAGAATTATTATCTGATTTACTCATTCAGTTTGCAGCTTAAGTGGGTTTCTGGAGCTTTTGGATAAGATAACAAGCCTTTTTAAGGTAAAACAATACTTTAAAATATTGATTTTATTTATTTTTGGTTTATACGTAAGCTTTAAGCTCAATTTTTTGTTTGTTTCAGGTCTATTTATCTCTTCTAGACCCTGAGAAATCCATCGAGCTGTATTCATTTATTACTTATTAGAAATCAATAAAATTATTCATTGTAATTTGTGTCGGATGGAAATCAATAAAATGTTTGGTTTTTTTATTTAGTCATATATGATGTCTTCCCAATTCATTATTTTTCAACTTTCACAAAAGAAACATAAAGATTTGTTGGGCATCATGCAAATAAGATCCATAATATTATATCTACATTTTAAAATGTTATCTCTCTTTCCATCTCTTTATCCATCTTGTCCAGAGTCGAGTTCACTTGTAATTTTAAATCTTGAACTCCACGAGTTGTTTATTTAGACCAAGCCAATTCAACTCATTTGTAAAGTCATTGTCTTTAGCTCATTTATTCGAATAAGTGATTGACGTACTAATTTTCCAAATAAAAAAGGGTTTATTAATTGTAATTTGTGTAGATAGAAATCAATGGGTTTTTATTTAATCATATACTACGTCTTCCCCAATTCATTATTTTTCCACTTCATGAAGAAAACATAAAAATTTTAAAAATATGATAATATTTAATTTAAGCACTAAAGTATGAGTTATTAAACAAAAATCTACTTAAACTAAAATTTTGAACAATTTAAATCTTGAAATATAAAAAATATTTGATTTAAACTCTGTTAGTTTTCGTTCTCAAAGATCGGGGGTGGTGACTCATTGTTCTCGACAAAAAACATAGCAAACAATATCAGATTTTATAATTTTTTTTATCACATATTCAGCATATTATTAGAAGATAATATATAAAATTTTGTGATTTTTGAACATTTGTACGGTTTATTATAACTTTTGACGTCTATTTTATAGAATATTGTTTAAAAAAATTATAATCGCACAAGTGTTGACTGTTGCGAAAAATCGTGATACGCAAGTGTACGTGTCGTACAAGTAATATAGTTTTTAAGTAAGAGTCGAACCCACGAGGAATAGTTTTACTAAAATATTAAATTAAGTCAATTTTAAATTAATTGGACTAAAACACTTTAATGTCTATTAAAAAGATTTTATTTTTATTTGATTTTAAATTAAACAATTAAATAACTAGAGTAATTTAAATAAACTAATTAGGAAACTAAAATAAATGACAGGAATATAATTAAAGATTTTGTAAATATCAAGAATGAATCTAGGGATTCTGATTTCACATCCACTTTCCTATTTAATATCCCTAATTTAGTTAATATTTCTTAATCCTACGTGTTGACAGCGATTTTTCTATTTTAATTATTATTCTCTCCCGAGTTATAATAATATTATCCAACTAACAGGTTATCACCTCCCGATCTCAAACTCAAATCAGTTGAATACATTAAGTGCAAAAAATCATAAAACTACATAAAAGTCCTAGCTATCCCTAGTCTAGAATCAGTTCATGGTAAACTCATCAGTGCCCAGTTATTTCGCAACTTCCGTCTTTTGAAACAACCCTAAAAATCTTAACTTTGGTGATCAGGCAAAATTAAGCATGAAGAACAGACAAGAATACTCAACACGATATCGGAAAAAGGAAAATAAAAACTAAATTAGAAATATTAAATAGTCGAGTTTCAGTTACATCATAACCCTAGAAAATAAATTTAGTTCATACTAAAATAAAGAAAAACAACAAGAATAATAAAGAAGTTCATAGTTCAGAAGAGAAAGGGAAAGAAAAACTATGCTGAAAATCAATTATCGAAGCTCTCGCTCCGATCTGATATCCGTCTCGCTTGCCTCCTTCTTTATCTCTTGCTAGGGCTGAATGATTTCAATTAGATTAACATATAACCTATTTATCAATTAATTTGAAGCCCAGCCCATAATCATCTTCGACGGCTAAGATTAAAACAAGCTTCAACGATCCAGATTTAAACACCTCCATCAATTAAAATAGCCGATTGATCAACGGTTGAGATTAAAACAATTAAAATATCCGATCGATCGACAATTGCTCGCTTTTCTTCTAGAATGATTTCACCGAAACCTGTAATTCTCCAATTTTTCTACACACTCACCAAATACATGAGAATTTTTATATACTTTGAGTAAAACTCATCAATTCAAGTGTTTAAGAGTATAATAAAGTGTGTAAAATACACACTTATCACACCCCCAAACTTGAATGAAAGCTTGTCCTCAAGCGAACAAAAATAAGCATAGAAATTTAGAAAAGTTTATCCAGGAATTTCTAAAATTTAAAGTCTGCAAAATATTTAAAATTTCCATGGTAAAATTATCTAAATCATAGTTCACAGTATTTTGTCTTAGCTTGATATTTGCATGCAAATAAACCATCTAAGTAAACACTTTCAATAATACAACTCATGATATCACATTGAGAGAAACTTAATCAGAAATTCTTGTGTGTGAACATGCTCAAACTCATTCTCGTTTAACTGATAGATCTATAATTGTGTCTTATGAGAAGGGAAATCAAAAATACCTCTTAGGGTCACTCCATCCACTCTTATTGTTCATCAGTCTTGCCCATTATTCACTAATAACAAATATGAGTAAACAGAATAAAAGTCGATAGGTCTTTAATTAAGCTTGTAATGTAAGGCCGGGTTTATAAGGTAGGAAATTTTTGGATTCAAGCGAAACTCTAGAGCACAATCCATCCTTATGCCACCCTCACTCCTTACACTCACTTGAACTCTTTTCTAATCAGTTAACTCAATAATCCCCCCAAACTTGTCTCACTCTCTATTTTTCAAAACCAACTCCTTTGTTAATGTCTTTACTAACAAACATTAAATACAAATAACAATAACAACAAATTAAATAGCATATAAGAAATTGTTCTACTACTGAACAATTCAACTTTCCAATAACTTTTTTTTTTTTGTTTTCTTTCCTTTCTTTTTTTTTTGTTTTTTGTTTTTTGTTTTTTTTTTTTTTTTTTTTCACAACTTTAATCACTGAAAAACATAAAAGAATGATAAATAAAATCCCAAAATACTAACAACTTAGACAATTGACAAAAGAATTAGCTCTGATTCTCACCACTACTTTCTCCAACTCTTCCCATAATATGTACCCACAACCCTGTGCTCAATAAACATGATAGTCAAAATAATTTCAGGGTAGGCTAAGTTAGGGTTGACAAAATAGTGGTAAATAAAGGTTCAAATAGGAGACTAAGGGTGTCATTTAAATGACACAAATGAGGTATGTCAATAAAAGCTCAAACGATTCAAAAATGGCCTAAGTCATTCTCTTAATTCTGCAAAAATCACAATTTGTATTCATGAATGCAGGGCAAAACCAAGAACAATTTAATACTCACTAATCACTCACTAAATTTAAATGAAGCTCACTCCCTTTCAGTGTTTATACTCAAGCACTCCCTTACTGTGTTTAGGCTCTCGATCTCAAGACAACAATTTATATCATTATCAGCTAAATTTAAACAAGAATGAACATTTCCACGCAAACAAGTCTAACTTCCTAAGCTCGAATCAATGCTACGATCACAAATCATACTATCTCAGAATTTATTCAGAAGTTAAAACATGCATTAATCAAAGGTGCAGTCATCGACACTTTAAACAAATGAAATAATTAATCATACCATAGAATTCAAAATATTAAGCAGACTTACTAATCTAAACATGTTTATAAATTTAATTAAAAACTAAAAACCCCCCCAAATAAAAATAATATCCAAATAAAAATAATATCCAAATAAAAATCCCCTCAAACTTAAGATAAACATTGTCCCTAATGTTAAATAAGTTTAAATGAGTAGGGTAAAATAAAAGTACCTCAAAACGTCTCGGGTTGGTCGTCAGCGTTGTGGAGCTTCGTTCGAATGAGTCATCTATCAGGAAGCTTTCTCTTTGTCTTGTTTTGTTTTTTTTTTTGTTTTTGTTTTTAATAATAATAATAATAATGAAATGAAATAAAATAAAAATAAAAATAAATAAAATTAATGCAAACAAAAATTGAAATAACGAACTAAAAAGGATACTTGGGTGGGATGCCTCCCACTAAGCGCTTGTATTTATTGTCGACGGCTCGACATCATAGTGCTTCATGTTGGGTCGAAATATATGATGGACTTTGCACTTTCACATGTACTGCCCAATATGGTGTCAATGGTTTCCCATTTATCAACTTATCATTCGCCAGAAGTTTTTTGTAGTCGAGTGGTTTCTTTATATGTGGTAGGACCTGTAATGGCGACTCCCCCAAACTTTCAACATACTGCTTCCCATTAGGCTCAAGAAAATTGTTTGGTTGACGTGAAGCCTCTATTGGGTACTCCAGTGATTTATATACCTTGAATGTAATATCTTCATCTTGTACGTGCAATTTAAGCTCTCCCTTTCTTAGATCAATTACAGCACCCTCTGTGGCTAAGAATGGTCGACCTAATATTATAGGGATGCCACGATCGTCCTCCATATCAAGAATCAAGAAATCAGCGGGGAAAATAAACTTGTCAACTTTAACAAGGACATCTTCAATCACCCTATACGGATGCTTTATAAACCGATCAGCCATCTGTAAAATTACATTCGTGGACTTCGCTTCACCAAGACCCAGCTTTTGAAAAATAGATAGTGGCATTAAATTTACACTAGCTCCCAAATCACATAATGCCCGTTCAAAAATTGACTTTCCAATTTCACATGGTATGGTGAAACTCCCTGGATCTTTCAGTTTTTGTGGAAGTTTACGTTGAACAATGGCACTGCATTCCTCAGTCAAGGCGATCGTGCCATATTCATCAATCTTTTGTTTGTGAGATAAAATATCTTTAAGAAACTTTGCATATTTAGGCATTTGCTCGAGGGCCTCTGCGAATGGAATGTTGATGTGGAGCTTTTTGAAGATATCAAGGAACTTGGAAAATTGGTGATCAAGCTTCACATTCATCTGTCTCTGTGGAAATGGCACTTGAGGTGGAATTGTTTGTATTGGCGAAGGATGAGATGATATAGACTTTTGAGCTTCATTTTCACTTGAACTCCCATTATCCACTCTATGTACACTTGGCTCTTTGTGCTCCGGTTCAATCACAGTTCCTAGTCGAGTAGTAATTGCATTACAATGCTCTTTCAGATTTATTTCTGTAGAACTCGGTAAAGTGCCTTGAGATCTTCCATAAATGATACTAGCAAATTGGTTAAGCTGATTCTCAAGACTTCGAATTTGGGCCGATTGATTCTGCAAGGTGGTTCTTGTTTCAGCCATAAATTTATTTGTGTGCTCCCCCATTTCAGCAATTAAATCCTCCAGATTAGATTTTCTTTCAGGAAACTGAGGTTCTGGTTGATTAACTTGTGGCATCTGTATGGTGTTGTTCGGATTTTTCCATGAGAAGTTTGGGTGGTTGTTGTGCCCCCCATTATAGTAATTGCCTGAATTTTGAATCGTCGGTCTATTATAATTTCTCACGTATTGGGCCTGTTCAGATGAACAACTAGCCATTTGGTTACCTTGCTGACAATTTTCACTAGCATGTGGTCCTTGGCACCATTGACATTGTATGATCGGGGAATGAATTGCATTAACGGGAGCTTGATTACCTTGGATGTGCCGAGTGAGGGATGCAATTTGTGTAGTCAATGCTTTTATTGCTTCCATTTCTGGGGTATTTGACTGCTTCCTCAAAATCTGACGTTCAACCGAGCACTGATCATTAGTAAATGATAACTCCTCTAACAGGTCGAATGCCTCCACTTCTGTCTTTTGAAGTATTGATCCACCGGCTGCAGAGTTGACAAGAGTCCGTGTAGAAGGAGATAGGCCGATGAAGAACGTCTGTATTTGCATCCATCGTGGTAGACCATGTTGGGGGCATTTTCGTAAAAGTTCTTTGAATCGGCCCCATGCTTCGTAGACCGTCTCGCCATCGAATTGATTAAAGTTGTTAATTTCGTTGCGAAGTTTTGCCATTTTTTCAAAGGGAAAGAATTTAGATAGGAATCTTTGAACTAATTCATTCCACGTTGTAATTGAATCCGGGGGTAAGGAATTTAACCAGTTTTTAGCGCGATCTCTTAGTGTAAAGAGGAACAACCTAAGTCTAACAGCATCATCAGAAACATTATGATATTTAAACGTGTCACAGACCTCAACGAAGCTTGCAATATGATCTTTTGGATCCTCGTTAGGCAGACCACAGAATTGATACTGCTGAATCATTTGTATGGTTCCCGGCTTTATTTCAAAATTGTTGCACGTGATCGCAGGTTTTCGAATTGCTGATTGAACCCCGTCCATAGATGGCATGACATAATCGAGCAATGTCCGTCTCTCGACTTCGGCCACTTCGATCATCTGTTGTAGATTTGCGTTTTGCTCGTCCGCCATCGTTGTCTGCCTTGTTTCCCTACGATTTCTTCGGCAGGTTCGTTCAATTTCAGGGTCGATAGGTAACAGGTTGGCAGTATCAAATTTTCGCATGCACCTGCAAAAGCAAATACAACGAATTAATTAAACAGTCCAAATTAAAACAAAAATAACTTAATGAAATATTAATAAAAATAATTCCCCGGCAACGGCGCCAAAAACTTGTTGCGAAAAATCGTGATACGCAAGTGTACGTGTCGCACAAGTAATATAGTTTTTAAGTAAGAGTCGAACCCACGAGGAATAGTTTTACTAAAATATTAAATTAAGTCAATTTTAAATTAATTGGACTAAAACACTTTAATGTCTATTAAAAAGATTTTATTTTTATTTGATTTTAAATTAAACAATTAAATAACTAGAGTAATTTAAATAAACTAATTAGGAAACTAAAATAAATGACAGGAATATAATTAAAGATTTTGTAAATATCAAGAATGAATCTAGGGATTCTGATTTCACATCCACTTTCCTATTTAATATCCCTAATTTAGTTAATATTTCTTAATCCTACGTGTTGACAGCGATTTTTCTATTTTAATTATTATTCTCTCCCGAGTTATAATAATATTATCCAACTAACAGGTTATCACCTCCCGATCTCAAACTCAAATCAGTTGAATACATTAAGTGCAGAAAATCATAAAACTACATAAAAGTCCTAGCTATCCCTAGTCTAGAATCAGTTCATGGTAAACTCATCAGTGCCCAGTTATTTCGCAACTTCCGTCTTTTGAAACAACCCTAAAAATCTTAACTTTGGTGATCAGGCAAAATTAAGCATGAAGAACAGACAAGAATACTCAACACGATATCGGAAAAAGGAAAATAAAAACTAAATTAGAAATATTAAATAGTCGAGTTTCAGTTACATCATAACCCTAGAAAATAAATTTAGTTCATACTAAAATAAAGAAAAACAATAAGAATAATAAAGAAGTTCATAGTTCAGAAGAGAAAGGGAAAGAAAAACTATGCTGAAAATCAATTATCGAAGCTCTCGCTCCGATCTGGTCTCCGTCTCGCTTGCCTCCTTCTTTATCTCTCGCTAGGGCTGAATGATTTCAATTAGGTTAACATATAACCTATTTATCAATTAATTTGAAGCCCAGCCCATAATCATCTTCGACGGCTAAGATTAAAACAAGCTTCAACGATCCAGATTTAAACACCTTCATCAATTAAAATAGCCGATTGATCAACGGTTGAGATTAAAACAATTAAAATATCCGATCGATTGACAATTGCTCGCTTTTCTTCTGGAATGATTTCACCGAAACCTGTAATTCTCCAATTTTTCTACACACTCACCAAATACATGAGAATTATTATATACTTTGAGTAAAACTCATCAATTCAAGTATTAAAGAGTATAATAAAGTGTGTAAAATACACACTTATCATTGACAAATCATGAAACTTTCTAGATTATCTTCCTATAATATTTTGAATATGTGATAAAAATTTCAAGAAAATCCGATATCGTTTGGTATGTTTTCAAGAAAATTTAATTACCATAAATTATGAGAAAATAATCTGAAATTTTTCATGATTTTTCAACACTTTTATGATTTATTATAATTTTGTAAACAATATTCCATAAAATAGATTTAAAAAATTATAATAAATCATATAAGTATTGAAAAATCACGATACTTTCTAGATTATCTTATAATGATATGTTGAACATGTAGTAAAAATTTCAAGAAAATATAATATTGTTTGTTATGTTTTTTTGTCGAGAACAAGGGTCACCACCCCCTAATCTCACTTGAATATGCCAAGTGAGATCTAAGAACGGCCCCCTGATGATGGAGATCGGCCCTCGATCTCTGAGAACGGAGGGTCGACATTGTTTAAATCAAATATTTTTCACACTTCGAGGTTTAGATCATTCAAAATTTTACTTTAAGGTGATTTTTGTTCAATACCTCATACTTTAGGATTTAAATTGAATATTACCCTTAAAAAATACTATAACAAGGTTACGTGTTAGGCATCATGCAAATACAATCCATAATATAACATATACATTTAAAATATCATCTCGACTTGTTTATTTAGGCTAAGTCCAACTCGACTAATTTGTAATTTCATTGTCTTTAGTTTCTTAGCTCGTTTAATTTGATTTGATATATTAGCTATGAGCACTACTCAATTCGATGACAAGAGAATAGAATCGGTATCAATTGAGAAACCTCGTTTTTAGGTTAAAATTTGAAGTAAACCCATAAAACAATTGATTTCTAGTCGTTGACCTTTTCTGATTTTATGTTCAATTTGATATGCTCGTGCTTGGATCAAATAAAAATACACGTCAATTTTGTACCATACATTATCTATGTAAAAGTTAGGTTATGGTTGTGCTTTCTCTTGGGACCAGCTCATTTCCATCAAGCTAATTTTGGTCGATTAAATTTAACCCTAAATGTCGAGTGATTGATTTTATCCACATTTAGTTTGCTCATTATCCACACACCAGGGAGCAACCAAATGAAAATTAAGCTAAGTAGTTAAAACCTATACTATAAGCAAACATGATATCGTCTTGGGCTCTAAACCTTCACAATAATGTGTCATTGAAATTATCTTACTTTAAAAAGCTCGACGTTCTGTTGGTCTCATTTTTCAATTAAGATTGTTTTTTATATTATCTGTGACGTTAAAATCTCTACAGAATAGTACAATATTGTTTGTTTTAAACCCATAACTACGATATCTTGTTTTTTATGTTTTTCTGATAAGATTTTGTACTAATTAGAGATGAAATATTACTTATAAATCATGCTCGAAAACCACGTTTAAGGGTAATTGTTTTGAATACTTGGTTGATTGATGTTATGAAAAGGAAATTTTATTGTAACATTTTTGCATCCTACTAAGGTTCATATTCTCTCTCACATAACCTACATCACAAAATAGAGTTTGAGCTTCACGGAAGTACGAGAGCTGAGATTAAGACACAGACTTTTGAGGAAGAAGCTTTTGTTGGGAAAAATAATGACGAAATCCGACGGGAACCCCACTTAAATAAGCGGTATGAGAAACGATAGCAGATGCGATCCGAAAAATACTAGGAATATTTTTCCACCGCCGTAAAATTATGACGGCCAAGAAGTAAGAGAAAAATGAACACCGAGAATTTTACGTGGAAACCCAAATCGGGAAAAAACCACGGGGACCTAGTCTAGAAAGATCTCACTATAAAAAATAGGATTTACAATATTTTTCTAGATATCGAATATCCTAGAAAATATTCACTAAGAGAAATCACCACTCTTAGAATTCTCACCGTGCACAAAAGCACCACACCTATTTTTCTCTCACACCTTTCTTTTCTCTCCCTCTAAAAATCTTCACCCTCTCTCCCTCTTCGTAGAGAAGAACTCTTCTTTATTGAGTTGTTCTGCTGCTTTCGGATGCTATGTCTCTTCATATAGCTTCTCTATTTATAGGGAAAATTGCAAGTGAGAAAACAAAAAAAAGTTAGGCGCCTGCAAAATTTAGAGGCGCTGAAGGAAAGAATGAAATGTTTCCTTCTTTCCTCTTTTTTCAACTTTCCCATTTAATTCAGTGGGTCCCTCATCATAATGGAGGGACTCCACAAATCTCCCTCTCCCGACTTATGATGAGGTATCTCCAATCTTGCTGAGCTTCTACAGAATTCGTGTTTATTCCTTTGCAGAGTCTTCGTCATCATGACAGAACCATTGTCATCCATGTGGATCTTCTCAATATATACTTGCTTGTTGTCCAACACATCCCGTATCCAATGATACTTGATATCTATGTGCTTTGACTTCAAATGAAAGCTCGGGTTTTTGCTCAAATGACTGGCACTTTGACTGTCGCAATACAAGATATACTTATCTTGTTTGTAATCCAATTCTGTCAGAAATTTTTGCATCCACAAAATTTCTTTACAGGCTTCTGTAGCTGCCATAAACTCAGCTTCTGTTGTAGACAATGCCACTGATTTTTTCCGCTTAGATTGCCATGAAACTGCTCCCCCTCCAAATGTAATCAAGTACCCTGATGTTGATCTTCTGGAGTCGATGTCTCCAGCCATGTCTGCATCAGTATAGCCTACCAACGAAGGCTTCTCACTTCCAAAACACAAACTGAATTCAGAAGTACCTTTAAGATACCTAAGAATCCACTTCACCGCATTCCAATGCTCTCTGCCTGGATTTGTTAGAAAATGAATGACTATTTCAACAGAATGTGAAATATCAGGTCTCGTACAAACCATGACATACATTAAGCTGCCAACTACTGAGGCATATGGAATTCTCTGCATTTCTGCTTTTCCTTCTTCAGTGGAAGGACTTTGTTTGGAAGTAAGTTTGAACTGTTTTGGAAGAGGAGTACTGACCGGCTTCGCTTTATCCATATTGAATCGACTGAGAACTTTCTGGATATATTTCTCTTGTGATAGCCATAATTTTTCATTCTTCCTATCACGAGTGATTCTCATCTCAAGTATCTGTTTCACCGGTCCTAAGTCTTTCATGGCAAAAGACTTGTTCAGTTCATTCTTCAACTTAACAATCTTTTCTATATCTGGGTCCACAATCAGCATGTCATCGACATAAAGGAGGAGGATTATGAATGTACCGTCCGCGAACTTTTTCACGAACACACAATGGTCTGATGAAGTTTTCCTATATCCATGACTTATCATAAATGAATCGAACTTCTTGTACCATTGTCGCGGAGCTTGTTTTAATCCATACAGACTCTTCTTCAATTTACATACCAGATGTTCCTTTCCCTTGACAATGAACCCTTCTGGTTGCTCTATGTAAATTTCTTCTTCTAATTCACCATGCAAGAAGGCAGTTTTCACATCGAGCTGCTCGATCTCCAAATTGAGACTTGAGGCTAATCCAAGTACCACTTATATGGATGACATTTTCACTACCGGTGAAAAAATTTACTCAAAGCCAATCCCCTTCTCCTGTCCAAAGCCTTTTACGACCAGTCGTGCCTTATACTTTAATTGTGAATTTTCGTCTTTGAGTCTGTATACTCATTTGTTCTTGAGTGCCTTTCTCCCCTTTGGAAGCTGAACCAACTCATAAGTATGGTTCTGACGTGCCTCGGGTTGCAATTAAAAGGAAAATTAGTAAAATCCCAAACTTTAAATTATCTTCCTACTTATTACGTGTTTTTCTTTTGTAGGTATAATTTATGGATGGAATGCATAAGGAGCACTTGGAGGATTCGCCACTTGGCCCATGGGAATTTGTCTTCCCGGCCCATTAATTTGTAATTTTATTTTTCAAACTTATTTGGCATACATCCGCCTTTATTGTATAGATTATATATTTGCATATCATGCATTAGATTGTGTGGTTAGGGTTAGATGTATGATGGTGGATTATGGGTTGAAGAAATTCAACCAATTATTCAAAGAAAGAAGACATCAACACAAGGGAGCCCAAAGGAAGCCTTGGCCCAATGAAGAGCCCACATTTAAAGGTATGATTTTGCAGGTACAAGAGTTAGTGGCAACATGGATTGATGATGTGGCAAGATTCCCTCCATTGATCCATTTAGGCATGACATTCATCTCCTTCATAGGATGTGCGCTTGTTTGCCTTGATCTTGGCCATCCATCCTTTTTCATCCAAGGACCACCATTCATTCATCCTTATGGAAACTCTAATCCACCCTAGGACTCTATAAATACATGGCATTGGTGAATGTATAAAAAAACTTTTGCCAATTTATAAAATAACTCTTTTTTGCTTCTTTAAGGTGGGTAGCCTTTGAGAATTCCTTGGTTCCTTGAACCAAGTGGATAAGCTCTCCATTGCTAACCTAGCTTAGGTTGCTAGGATAGCTCTTATCTTTTCCCTCGCCTCTCTATTGGGAGTAGGAGTTGAGGACGAAAATTCCGGCCTACGGTGGTCGTTTTTCCTACGGAAAAATCGTTCACTCGAGAGCTTAAACCGTAAGATCGCTCTACGAGTCCGCCAAGGATATTTTCTTTACTTTATTGTCATCACATTTTCACACACATCACCCTTTATTTTTCGGCCATCAAACTCACACACTCCACATTTATTTTATTGCATTTTTCTCTTCATTTTCATCTTGCATATCTTCACCATTTCACACCCTCTCTTCATCTTTTTCCTTATTTTTCTTTTATCTTTCTTGCCCTCATTATCCACCATATATTCGGCCATTAGCACACACACCACTCTCCTCATTTTTCTTTTGCATTTATTATCATATTTAGTTCATATTTTCAGCCATTTACACTACCACACAACCGAGCACTCTTCTTGAATATTTTGTGGGTTTGAACACAACCCTTTTCTAAGGGATTTTGTGTCAAGTGGTATCAGAGACAAAAGGCTTCCCACGATGCGTTTTAGTTGCCATGACAATAGTCAAAAATTGGCACAAAACCGGGATAGCGGCTCCTTTACTTTCTAGCAATTTTCAGTCCTATATTTGTGCTAATTTATGCAATATTTTCCTTGATATTAGCTGCCATTATTATTGTCATTTAAATGCTTAATATATCGTGGAAATTATGGTATACATTTAAGAAAAATCTCGGCCAAGGTAGGCATCTCATTTCCTTTCACTTTCCTTCTCAGTTTTTAGTTTATTTAGCAGCGGATTTTGTTCATCTTTGCCTCGGTTTTTCTATATTATTTGCTGTGTTTTGGGCCATGTTTTAGCACTTAGATATTGTCCATTAACTATATAAAAATTCTGGAATTTTTGATGTTTTAAAATCGGCCTAAAACTAATTCTAAAAACCGGTTGTTGAAGTGTTATTCTCCTCGGATTTTGTTAGACTTTTGCCTCGGTTTCATGGTTATTTTTGCCTTGATTTTTCTATGCTACTTTTCTATGTTTGGACCATGATATTCATTTGAAATATTTGCTGCAAACTTGCCTCAAAAATCGGATTAAAAGGAAGCTTAAAATCGGCCTAAATTATTGCCATAAAAATCAGATTTTCCATGTTAATTGCTTATTTCGGTTTTTCCTATTTTAGTGCCTCGATTTAATGTTATTTGCATGATAATTTGCTGAATGTTTGCACTTGGATTTAGCTTATAATTCATATATTATATGCTGTAATTTAATTGCACAAAATTAGATTTACAAGGATAATTAAATTACAAACTAGAAATTGGGAATATTGATTTATGTTAACATGAAAAAAATTCTGCTATATTAACATTAAGGTTTCAGGATGTTATTATTTGCAAAACTTGTATTTTAATATGTTTGCTTGCTGTTTTTGATGTTATTTAGTTGATATTAATATTATATTGGGTGATTTTAGCGTAAAGTGAGTAACTTGATTGAAATTGATTAGAATTGTGTTAATTGCAAGTGTTGAAAATTTAATTCTAAAATTAATTTACTAAGTGTTTTGAGAATTTCTAAGTTGTTTATTTGATTTCCAAATTTTCATTGATAAGTGAGCATGACCCCTATTTTATTATTGTCTTAACTAAGAGACATCCCTTAGTGCTTAAAATTTTTCCTAAGACATTAAATAAGATATTCACCTCACTAATTTTTTTTGGGAGAAACAACTTAGTCAAGAACTTAAACTTAAAATTTAAAAATACTTAGATATGAATAATAGGAACGGCTTTGCACGTGACACACCCCATAAAGAATCAAATCGTGCCGGGGGCACTCCCCCTCCAGAAACTACACGTCACGAAGGTGAAACTAGCGCTCAAGGAGGCATGCAAGGACAAATCGATGTCTTAGCGAGCGTAGTTAACAACCTTGCCCAACAAGTCCAATCTCTTTTAAATAATTCTCCCTGAAAAGAACCCCATGAACAAGTTCCTTCACAAGAGACCTCCTCTAGGATCATTCCCGAACATCCTAGACGTCGTAATCATACCCCACAACCACCTATAGAGGAAGAATGGGCTGAACCCCATAGAAGGAGACCACCTTATTCGGAGGATGAGGATTGAGTTGATGATGAAGAGTATCGCCCAAATCGTCGTAGGGACAACGACGACCTCCGCAACATCAAGATTACAATTCCCTCTTTTAATGGAACGTGTGATGGGCACACATACCTAGATTGGATTGACAAAGTTGAAAGAGTTTTCGAATGCCATGATTACTCCGAGCGAGTAAAAATTCAACTAGCTTCTCTTGAACTTACGGGCCACGCCGCATTATGGTGGTCCAACCTTAAGGCCCAAAGAATGAGGACGTTAGGTTATCCCGTTACTGCTAGGACTTCCATGAAGAAAATAATGCACCATAGGTTCGTCCCTCGTCATTATAAACATGAACTCTTTCATCAACTCCATAACTTAAAACAAAATAGCCTCTCGGTGGATGAATACTTTACCGAATCTGAAACCCTTAATATGCGATGCGCAATTGATGAGCCTGAGGAACAACTCATCGCAAGATTTATAAGAGGCTTAAACCGCGACATAAGAGATCTTGTCGAAATGCAACAATTGGAGACCATGGAATTAGTCATTCAATTAGCCCTCACGGTGGAGAGGCAATTAAAGAGGAAGCGTGAGACTGACCTTCCTAGATTTCCACCAAGAAATTACAATTCCGACAAGATTACCCCAAGAAAAGAAGACAATAAACCCTTCAATAAAAATTGGCCCCCTAAAGGACCCAATACTCCTCACAATCCCCCACCAAACAAAACCCAAAAACCTCAACCTAAAGGACCTAGAGCACGTGATGTCCAATGCTTCAAATGTTTAGAAAAAGGACATTATGCTAACGAGTGCACTAATCACCGTGTGATGGTCATCAAGGAATCCACGGGTGAATAGGAAAGTGAAGAGGACGAAGGCCAATACAATAAAGTCGATAAAAATGAGGTTGAAGTAGAAAGTGAAAAAGAAGCCGATGAATGCAAACCTCAAGATGGACCTTTACTGTTGGTCATAAGGCGGGCATTAATACCTAAGCACGTAGACAAGGACTGTCAACGTGAAAATCTTTTTCATAGTTGATGTACTGTGAGAGATAAAGTTTGTTCTATGAGAAATGATGGAGGAAGTTGCATAAATGCGGCCTCCCAAGACATGGTCGATAAATTGGGATTAGAAACCATTACCCATCCTACACCTTACAAGCTTAGTTGGTTGGACGATAGAAATGAACATGAGATTACCAAACAAGTAACCATTGATTTCGTTATAGGAAAATACAAGGACTCAGTTATTTGTGACGTTGTCCCAATGAGTGTCAGCCACATCTTACTTGGACGACTATGACATTTTGACCGTAGAGTCAACTATGACAGATTCCTCAACCGTTATACATTTGATTTTGGAGGAAGAAAAATTAAATTGCTACCAATGACTCCCGAGTAAGTGGCTCATGATGAGGCCACCCACAAAGAAGGGAAATTAAAAGAAAATATATTATTATCAAAATGCGGGTTGATTGAAGGTCAAAATCCCACTCATATCAATTGACACGATAACCCCTTATACGAAGAAGATGTGTTATATTCCTTGGAAAATGTTGAGGAAAGCAAAATAAGTGAAGAAAGCATTTTTGATATAGGAAATATGGTAGTAGCTCAATTCCCTTCCTTTCCAAATTTTGAGAAAATTTCTTCTTTTATCAAAGGACACCTAAATTCCTTGTTTGACAAAGATACGTCTTGCTAATTAGAGAATGAAATTACTTGGCCTCATAGGAAAATGGAATTAAGTGACGAAATTATTTTTGGACTAGGTAGCATGATCATCACTCCCTTTCTATCCTTTCCAAGACTTGAGGGAATTTTCTTTCCATTTCCATCAATTAAGAAGAAATTAATTTATGAACTAGAACCAATCTATCACCTTCCTACAACTTTTCTTAGAGCAACACAAACATGTAGGAATTTTATTCCCTTTGTAAACCACAAATGCTCTATACTTCAATTTGGTGGTTCACTAAAACCTCATTTCCAATCATTTGACTACCACAAATTCTACCATAAAACTAGAGTTAAGGTTCAATTGACAAGAAATTTTATCTTTGAGGTCTTAAGAATAATTGGATTATTTCTTTGGTCGGAAGACTTTAGCATTTCCACTTCACTATTTGTCGGATTCACCTACGTTGGAAAATTTTCTTCCATCACCGAGCAATCGCCCTCCAAAGTATCCGTTGAATTCAATTTCACCACCCCCACCAAAGAAAACATTAGTAAGACCATCCTTACCCTTTTTCATTTCTAACACCTCTTGGTGAAGCACACTAAAATGAAAGACCATGCCCTCATGACATTCAAATTCAAACCTTCAAGGAGTAAACAAGAAATCGTATGAGACATTTTTGAGAAGAAGTCAACCAACGAATTTGAGGTCAAATCCTCAAATCACCCGGAAAGGATGACGTGCCTCGGGTTGCAATTAAAAGGAAAATTAGTAAAATCCCAAACTTTATGTAACGACCCCGTTCCCAGCAAGATATTATCCGCTCCAGCCCAATATCCTCCCCTCACGGCTTTGTTTGGCGAGAGCACTTCCCGGAAGGTCACCCAACCTGGAATTACTCTCGCCGGAGTACGCTTAACTTCGGAGTTCTTATGGGATCCGTTGTCAATTGTGCTCCAAAACACGTCTTACTATGTTGGGAGGGTCTCTTTACATATGTTTCATTTCCACATACTTCCCCAAGCGCTGTGGGATTGTGACGACCCCCTCTTTACGACCTGTCACCTTCCGGCTCGCCCGCGCGGACGTACCGCCATCCGGGTTCCGGTTCGTGCAGCCATCGTACCAGTACAGATTCGGGACTTACAGATTCGGGTCATCACAATCACCCCCCCTTGGGGGCCCAACGTCCTCGTTGGCCACAATTCCGGTTGGGTACAGGCTCTGATACCATTTGTAACGACCCCGTTCCCAGCAAGATATTGTCCGCTCCGGGGATCGGGCCGCAGCCCAATATCCTCCCCTCACGGCTTTGTTTGGCGAGAGCACTTCCCGGAAGGTCACCCAACCTGGAATTACTCTCGCCGGAGTACGCTTAACTTCGGAGTTCTTATGGGATCCGTTGTCAATTGTGCTCCAAAACGCGTCTTACTATGTTGGGAGGGTCTCTTTACATATGTTTCATTTCCACATACTTCCCCAAGCGCTGTGGGATTGTGACGACCCCCTCTTTACGACCTGTCACCTTCCGGCTCGCCCGCGCGGACGTACCGCCATCCGGGTTCCGGTTCGTGCAGCCATCGTACCAGTACAGATTCGGGACTTACAGATTCGGGTCATCACACTTTAAATCATCTTCCTACTTATTACGTGTTTTTCTTTTGTAGGTATAATTTATGGAATGAATGCATAAGGAGCACTTAGAGGATTCGCCACTTGGCCCATGGGAATTTGTCTTCCTGGCCCATTAATTTGTAATTTTATTTTTCAAATTTATTTGGCATACATTCGCCTTTATTGTATGGATTATATATTTGCATATCATGCATTAGATTGTGTGGTTAGGGTTAGATGTATGATGGTGGATTATGGGTTGAAGAAATTCAACCAATTATTCAAAGGAAGAAGACATCAACATAAGGGAGCCCAAAGGAAGCCTTGGCCCAATGAAGAGCCCACATTTAAAGGTATGATTTTGCAGGTACAAGAGTTAGTGGCAACATGGATTGATGATGTGGCAAGATTCCCTCCATTGATCCATTTAGGCATGACATTCATCTCCTCCATATGATATGTGCTTGTTTGCCTTGATCTTGGCCATCCATCCTTTTTCATCCAAGGGCCACCATTCATTCATCCTTATGGAAACCCTAAGAGCACCTCCAACGGAGGTGCTTTCCAAGGTTGCTTGTCAGAGTATTCTGACAAGCAATGCAACCAACGTTGCTTTCCTCATTGGAGAGCAACGTTGAATATATATTTTTTAATAATTTTTATTTATTTATTTAAATTAAATTAAATATACAGTTTTGATGGGTCAAATTTTTATACCGTTGTTCAACTGCTATAAATTAGTTCAACGGCTATAAATTATAAAAAAAATATTATTTTATATATTCTTACTTTTTCTATCTATAAATATTCTCACTTCTCATATTTTCTTCTCATATTTTCTTCTCATTTTTCCTTCACAATTTCCTACAATTTCTTCACAATTTCCTTCTCATTTTTCTTCAAATTCATATACAAATGGATTCTGATAACTCTTCAAATTTCAATCACTCAAATTATCAGAATCCATTTTTTCAATTTTCTCAAAGTTCTTCAAATATCTCTCACCCAATACCTCAAAATCCATTTAATCCATTATCCCAAAATTCTCCAAATTCCCAAATTCCACATTTTCAATATCATCAAGTACCGTCAAACTTTCAAAATTATCCATTTCCACCATTTCAAAACCCAAATTTGAGTTCCTTTGAGACGTCCCAGTATTCGCCATTTGTCCCGTTTGCAAATTCACCACAATTTGGTTCACCTGCCTCACACCGAACACCATCCACCTCTGCTTCTGAATCCCGACCTGGACGCAGTGGAGACGAGTTACAAAATGCGTCTCGAATTGTTGAAGAGAATAAACCTCAAAAATCCAAACAAAAAATGAGGTGGAGTGAAGCAGCAAATCTACTTCTGATAAGCGGATGGCTCAACACATCTAAAGATTCTGTGGTTGGTATTGACCAAACAGCAGCACGCTTTTGGGACCGCATCGCTGATTATTTCAACGAAAATCGCGAAGATGGACCTAGCAGACCAGGGAAACAATGCAAGGACCATTGGAGCAAGATAAATCATAAAGTACTACTTTTCAATGGTTGTTACCAACGAGTTCAACGAGCACGCCATAGTGGATGGTCCGATGACCAAATTATGGAGCATGCCCAGCAACTGTATAAATATGAAAATGGTGGCTCTCATTTTATGCTTGACTACTGTTGGAAGATGTTAAAGGATGAGCCGAAATGGAATACTTCATATCAGCAAGAGGGCTCTAAGAGAACAAAAGTTTCCGAATCAGGGGCATACACTTCGTCATTTAATCCAGAGAAGAGTGACAATGAAGTACATGAAGTGCGGCCAATGGGACAAAAGGCAGCCAAAAGAAAGGGAAAGGGAAAAAAAGAAAACAAAGGTGAGTCTACTGAGTATTTAGAAACTCAATCTCGAAAAGCAGCCGCATTGGAGAAATTAGTGGAGATTGAAGCTAAAAAGGCAGAAGATAAGAGAATAACAAAGTACATGGACTACCTCATTATGGATACGTTGTATATGACTGAGCAACAAAAAAAAGATCACGAAAGATTTTGTGATCATATTAGGACTAACATCTTGAAATTTTAATGTATTTTTTTCCGCAAGTTATGTAATTTATTTTCCGCAAGTTATGTAATTTATTTTTCGCAATTTATGTAATTTCTTTTCCACAATTTATGTGATTTCTTTTCCGCAATTTATGTGTTATATACAATTAATATTAATTTTGGTTGTTTTCCAAACTATAATATTTACTTCTTTTGTAAATATAAACTATAATATTTGCTTGATTTAATGATATTATGATTATATATATGTAAGAAAAATTAATATAAAAAGATTTTATAAGCAACCGAGTAGGGTTGCTATCATTGGAGTGCAAAGTTGCTTGAGGTTGCTTAAGAGATGAGGTGGAAGAGAGAGAACGTAATTTATTTAAATAATAATATAAATAATAGTTTTTTAATTGATAGCAACTCCAATGGGTTGCTACCATTGGAGTTGCCCTAATCTACCCTAGGACTCTATAAATACATGGCATTGGTGAATGTATAAAAAAACTTTTGTCAATTTATAAAATAACTCCTTTTTGCTTCTTTAAGGTGGGTAGCCTTTGAGAATTCCTTGGTTCCTTGAACCAAGTGGATAAGCCCTCCATTGCTAACCTAGCTTAGGTTGCTAGGATAGCTCTTATCTTTTCCCTCACCTCTCTATTGGGAGTAGGAGTTGAGGACGAAAATCCCAACCTATGGTGGTCGTTTTTCACTCGAGAGCTTAAACCGTAAGATCAATCTACGAGTCCGCCAAGGGTATTTTCTTTACTTTATTGTCATCACATTTTCACACTCATCACCTTTTAATTTTCGGCCATTAAACTCACACACTCCACATTTATTTTATTGCATTTTTCTCTTCATTTTCATCTTGCATATCTTCACCATTTCACACCCTCTCTTCATCTCTTTCCTTATTTTTCTTTTATCTTTCTTGCCCTCATTATCCACCATATATTCGGCCACTAGCACACACACCACTCTCCTCATTTTTCTTTTGCATTTATTATCATATTTAGTCCATATTTTCAGCCATTTACACTACCACACAACCGAGCACTCTTCTTGAATATTTTGTGGGTTTGAACACAACTTTTTTCTATCATCTTGCATATCTTCACCATTTCACATCCTCTCTTCATCTCTTTCCTTATTTTTCTTTTATCTTTCTTGCCCTCATTATCCACCATATATTCGGCTACTAGCACACACACCACTCTCCTCATTTTTCTTTTACATTTATTATCATATTTAGTCCATATTTTTGGCCATTTACACTACCACACAACCGAGCACTCTTCTTGAATATTTTGTGGGTTTGAACACAACCATTTTCTAAGAGATTTTGTGTCAGGTTCTCATGCAATGATCTCATCTCATCTTGCATCGCATCCAACCAATTCTTCTTTTGTTGATGCTCCATAGCTTCCTTATAACACTCAGGTTCATCGCCGTCAGTTATCATCACATACTCGTTCACAGAGTATTTCTTCGAAGGTCGACGATCTCTTGTTGACCTCCTTAACTCTGGTTCTGCAACTGATTCAAGAGAAGTCTCTGTTTCTCTATGGTCAACATCATTAGCTGCTTGATCACTAGATTCTCCAGCATCTCCCCAGTCAAAAGTTGATTTCTCCAGATCAACTCTTACTGGATGCTCTTCAGCGATTTCCAAATCTTTCTTCTTGTCTTCAATGGTCTGATCTTCAAATAAGACAACATCTCGGCTTCTGACAATCTTCTTGTCAATCGGATCCCAAAGACTATATCTGAATGCATCACTTCCGTATCCGAGGAATATGCATTCCTTAGCTTTGCTGTCTAGCTTGGACCTCTCATCTTTAGGAATATGGACAAATGCTCTGCATCCAAACACCTTTAGATGTTTATAAGATACGTCTTTTCCTGTCCATAGTCTGTTTGGCACTTCTCCACTCAGAGGTGTTGATGGAGACATGTTGATGATATTTATTGCATTATTCATTGCTTCTCCCCAAAATGTTTTGGGAAGCTTTGAATGTGATAGCATGCACCTTATCTTCTCCACGATAGTTCGGTTCATTCTTTCCGTAATGCCATTTTGTTGAGGAGTCTTTGGAACAGATCTTTCGTGTCTGATCCCGTGCAATTTGCAGTAATCGTCAAATGATCCCATATATTCACCACCATTGTCAGTGTGAATGCATTTTAGCTTCTTTCCAGTTTCTCGCTCTGTGGAAGCATGAAACTGTTTGAAAACGTTAAACACCTCATCTTTGGATTTGAGTGCATAAGCCCACACTTTTCTGGAGTGATCATCAATGAATGTCACCATATATTGGGCACCGCCTAACATTTTCGTGGACATGGGACCGCAAACATCTGAGTAGACAACTTCTAACACTTCTGGTTTTCTTGATGCAGAATTCTTCTGAAATGAAACTCTGTGTTGTTTTCCCGCCAAACAATGAACACAACTTGACAGAGGTTCATTTCTGAGATGTGACAAACAACCTCTTTTGCCAAGCAATTGAAGTCTCTTTTCGCTCATGTGACCAAGCCGTCTGTGCCATAACTCAATGGATGAGTCATTTTGTGCAGTATTTACTGATACTTCATTCACAGTCACTTGCGTCACATACAAGCTAGATTCTTTGATCTCTTTCGCTATGATGAGCGAACCTTTGCTGAGCTCCCATTTTTCGCCAGCAAACTTGCTCTTGAAACCAGCTTCATCAAGAGCACCGACTGATATTAAATTCAGTCTAATATCTGGAACATGTCTGACATCTTTAAGCACCAACTCACATCCTGTGTTGGTCTGGATACAGATGTCCCATTTCTAATTATTTTGGAAACGTGACTGTTCCCCATTTTGACAATGCCAAAATCACCGCCGGTGTAAGAGGAAAAATACTCCACTTTTGAAGTAACATGGTAAGATGCTCCAGAGTCACACATCCAACATGATTCATTCATCGTAAGGTTGACGGCATATTCGTATACAATCACATCTTCACCCTCAGAGACAGGTGTAGTTGTACTCTTTGTCTTGTTCTTTCTTCAATTTTCCAGCAATCTTTTTTCATGTGGCCCGTCTTGCAACAGTGATAGCACTTGACGCCCCTTTTACTTCTCGATTTAGATCTTCCTAACGTGCTGGCTCCGGAGGCCCCACGATCCATTAATCTCCCTCTCGTTACTGATAAAGCCTCCACAGAGGATTGCTCCTTGTGTTTCCGCCTACTTTCGTCGTCAAGACGGCGGCTGCAATATCATTGAACATCAATGTAGTTTGGTACTACCATTGATAGATTTACGATGAGTGGATCGTATGAATCTGGCAAACGTTTGAAGTAAAAGTTCAGCTCTTTCATTTTCGTCAATTTTGTGCTCCATTGCTGTAAGTTGAGAAAATAATGTATTTAGAGTATTGACGTGGTCTGTCACTGTTGTAGATTCTGACATCCGAAGAGTATATAATTTCATTTTCAAGAAAATTTTATTATACCACGACTTTTTCTCGTACAATTTGTCACGTATCCCATTTTTTTTTTTTTTTTTTTTTTTTTTTTTTTTTTTTTTTTTTTTTTTTTTTTTTTTTTTTTTTTTTTTTTTTTTTTTTTTTTTTTTTTTTTTTTTTTTTTTTTTTTTTTTTTTTTTTTTTTTTTTTTTTTTTTTTTTTTTTTTTTTTTTTTTTTTTTTTTTTTTTTTTTTTTTTTTTTTTTTTTTTTTTTTTTTTTTTTTTTTTTTTTTTTTTTTTTTTTTTTTTTTTTTTTTTTTTTTTTTTTTTTTTTTTTTTTTTTTTTTTTTTTTTTTTTTTTTTTTTTTTTTTTTTTTTTTTTTTTTTTTTTTTTTTTTTTTTTTTTTTTTTTTTTTTTTTTTTTTTTTTTTTTTTTTTTTTTTTTTTTTTTTTTTTTTTTTTTTTTTTTTTTTTTTTTTTTTTTTTTTTTTTTTTTTTTTTTTTTTTTTTTTTTTTTTTTTTTTTTTTTTTTTTTTTTTTTTTTTTTTTTTTTTTTTTTTTTTTTTTTTTTTTTTTTTTTTTTTCCCAATTTGTTTTGCCGTTACCATTTATGAGATACTTGACAAAATTCCATCTGCTAGAGTGAGATGCAAAATGGCCATTGCATCCTCATCAGCTTTACTCCATTTCTCATCTTCAACATTCGTAGGCCTGTCGTCGATGGCCATAGTACAACCATCTCTCCGCAATAGCGCCTTCATTTTTAATTTCCACAAAGAGAAATTATTTCTGTTGAATTTTTCAATTTCGATCTTTCCCGCCATAATAACTTCTAAAAATTTTTCTGATGTGGAAGATCAGTTTAAAAACCGCAACCACAGAGCATACTAAATTTAAAGAAATTACCCAGGCTCTTATACCACTTGTTGGAAAAAATAATGACGAAATCCGACGGGAACCCCACTTAAATAAGCTGTACAAGAAACGATAGCAGATGCGATCCGAAAAATACCAGAAATATTTTTCTACAGCCGTAAAATTATAACGGCCAAGAAGTAAGAGAAAAATGAACACCGAGAATTTTACGTGGAAACCCAAATCGGGAAAAAACTACGAGGACCGAGTCCAGAAAGATCTCACTATGAAAAATAGGATTTACAATATTTTTCTAGATATCGAATATCCTAGAAAATATTCACTAAGAGAAATCACCACTCTTAGAATTCTCACCGTGCACAAAAGCACCACACCTATTTTTCTCTCACACCTTCCTTTTCTCTCCCTCTAAAAATCCTCACCCTCTCTCCCTTTTCGCAGAGAAGAACTCTTCTTTATTGAGTTGTTCTGCTGCTTTCGGATGTTATTTCTCTTCATATGGCTTTCTTATTTATAGGAAAAATTGCAAGTGAAAAAACAAAAAAAAGTTAGGCGCTTGCAAAATTTAGAGGGGCCGAAGGAAAGAAGAAAATGTTTCCTTCTTTCATCTTTTTTCGACTTTCCCATTTAATTCAGTGGGTTCCTCATCATAATGGAGGGACTCCACAGCTTTAAGGAGTTCAGCAGTTTATCTTTCATGGAATTTAAGAGACACAATGGTAATCCATTATACGAGGGACAAGTATAAATTTTCAATTTTTAAAATTTTTGATCAGTTTTTTTATTTATTTATAACATATTAACTTTTAAAGTTCACTAAGTAAAAAATATAATTTAAAATATCAAATATTTGAATTTTTCAATTATACTGCAGAGAACTGGCTCCAAAAGATGAAGCTTAATTTTAGATCTCTTCAAGTCTCATACGAGTATCAAGTTGAGATTGTTACCTACTGCCTGAAAATACTAGTTTCGAGCTGGACGATCAAATTTTATTTAAGAATCAGATAGTCTGACTATGCATATTTTCTGACAATATTGTGTGTTTTCTTCAAAATATACTTTACTCTAATAATAATTTTCAGTTGGATGCAAGCTCCGGAATGTCCTAAAATTTTATTGTTTTTGTCCTATAAATATATTTTTAGAGCAAACGTATCTTCTGCGATCAGTCTTGCCTTCTTCCTTTTTTTTTTTTTTTTTTTTTTTTTTTTTTTTTTTTTTTTTTTTTTTTTTTTTTTTTTTTTTTTTTTTTTTTTTTTTTTTTTTTTTTTTTTTTTTTTTTTTTTTTTTTTTTTTTTTTTTTTTTTTTTTTTTTTTTTTTTTTTTTTTTTTTTTTTTTTTTTTTTTTTTTTTTTTTTTTTTTTTTTTTTTTTTTTTTTTTTTTTTTTTTTTTTTTTTTTTTTTTTTTTTTTTTTTTTTTTTTTTTTTTTTTTTTTTTTTTTTTTTTTTTTTTTTTTTTTTTTTTTTTTTTTTTTTTTTTTTTTTTTTTTTTTTTTTTTTTTTTTTTTTTTTTTTTTTTTTTTTTTTTTTTTTTTTTTTTTTTTTTTTTTTTTTTTTTTTTTTTTTTTTTTTTTTTTTTTTTTTTTTTTTTTTTTTTTTTTTTTTTTTTTTTTTTTTTTTTTTTTTTTTTTTTTTTTTTTTTTTTTTTTTTTTTTTTTTTTTTTTTTTTTTTTTTTTTTTTTTTTTTTTTTTTTTTTTTTTTTTTTTTTTTTTTTTTTTTTTTTTTTTTTTTTTTTTTTTTTTTTTTTTTTTTTTTTTTTTTTTTTTTTTTTTTTTTTTTTTTTTTTTTTTTTTTTTTTTTTTTTTTTTTTTTTTTTTTTTTTTTTTTTTTTTTTTTTTTTTTTTTTTTTTTTTTTTTTTTTTTTTTTTTTTTTTTTTTTTTTTTTTTTTTTTTTTTTTTTTTTTTTTTTTTTTTTTTTTTTTTTTTTTTTTTTTTTTTTTTTTTTTTTTTTTTTTTTTTTTTTTTTTTTTTTTTTTTTTTTTTTTTTTTTTTTTTTTTTTTTTTTTTTTTTTTTTTTTTTTTTTTTTTTTTTTTTTTTTTTTTTTTTTTTTTTTTTTTTTTTTTTTTTTTTTTTTTTTTTTTTTTTTTTTTTTTTTTTTTTTTTTTTTTTTTTTTTTTTTTTTTTTTTTTTTTTTTTTTTTTTTTTTTTTTTTTTTTTTTTTTTTTTTTTTTTTTTTTTTTTTTCCTTTCATGAAATCGCGCTTTTGAACCATACAGACTTTTTTCGATAAATAAATTCGTGACTGTTTTGCTTGTTTTTTAGATCCCTCGTCTAGATTTTAGGTTAATGTTTGTCTGTACTGCTTCGGCTTTTCATGATTTACAGGATATCTTTAAGATCAATGGGAAATTTTGGTCTGCGAGACTTGATTTATGCATTTAGTATCTCTAAATAATGGGCTAGGCCCATCTCAAAACCCTAGACATCGGGTCTTCCTTATATATTATTACTTATCAACTATACCCTCGCAGTTTCTGTTGTTCTTCCTCTCTCTTCATTCCTGATCATAATGGCTGAACGCGGCGGGTTTGGGCGTGGATTCGGAGGTAGAGGTCGCGGGGGAGACCGAGGCCGTGGAGGCCGTCGTCGCACTGCCGGCAGACGGGATGAAGAAGAGAAATGGGTTCCGGTGACGAAACTCGGACGCTTGGTGAAGGAGGGAAAGATTCAATCCATGGAGCAAATCTACCTCCACTCGCTTCCAGTGAAAGAGCATCAGATCGTTGATACGCTAATTGGTCCTAGCCTGAAAGACGAAGTCATGAAAATTATGCCGGTCCAGAAGCAGACCAGAGCCGGACAGCGTACACGATTTAAGGCCTTCGTTGTCGTTGGAGACTGTAATGGTCACGTCGGTTTGGGAGTCAAGTGTAGCAAGGAGGTGGCCACTGCTATTCGTGGAGCTATAATATTGGCCAAGCTTTCTGTGATTCCTGTGAGGAGAGGATACTGGGGTAACAAGATTGGTAAGCCTCATACTGTTCCATGCAAGGTCACTGGGAAATGTGGATCTGTTACTGTTCGTATGGTGCCGGCTCCTCGTGGTGCTGGTATTGTGGCTGCTAGAGTTCCAAAGAAGGTTTTGCAGTTTGCTGGAATTGAGGACGTATTTACTTCTTCACGGGGTTCGACCAAGACTCTGGGTAATTTTGTGAAGGTATAATTTCGAACTCAATTTTAGTATTTTGCACTATCTGTTCGTTTTTCATTTTTGTTGTTTTGATATTCTGATCGTCAATTACCAACCCTGCTGTTTAAGTTGATTATTTATCTGACAATTAAGAAACGCTATTTCATGAAGTATCATTGCTACTGGTGGATCTGAATTCCGAAGTAAAGAATTTCTTTATGTGGTTCTATTCGTATTTTAGAAGTTCCTTTCATTGTATACTTCATCTCTTAAATCTGTTCGTTTCTGTTCTCACAGATTGTTGATCAATTATGTGTGTTTCAATCATTTTACTTATTCTAGTTGGGATTTGCATGCCCTCATTTTATGGAGACGTGGTTTCCTGTTGATGTTCTTCGTGCAAAGTATTAACTTTGATCTCTTATTTGCTTATTGCAGTGAAATGGGTTGTATACTGCTGGCCAAAACTTTTTATTTTTATTTTTTATTTTGAATGAAAGTGACGGTTTCGTGGTTGTGATATTGCTTAAAAACCTACCTAATTTTCTAAGTTTCTTTTGGGTTTCAACGCTTACCATTCTAATTTTAAAAGAATGGGTCGCAAGTTTGATTCTTGATCTAAGACAACATTCTCATTGTCGGACAGACAGTGGATGGATGTCACTTTTATATATTCACTTCTATCTCAGTACTGAATTTTTGTTTATTTTCTCTTCCTTCAATGATAAACATTTGTCTAGAAGTTAAATTCTTAGATCTCTATCCAAGACATTATTTTGAGACATAGTCTGTAAGATATTCTTATTTTGGTGATATTCCATATTATGAACATTTGTTGAAGGGATAATCAAATGTATCTACATTTTTGTTGCAAAGTTAAGCTTTTTAGTCTGTAAATTGTTCCTTGCATCCTAAATAATTATCAACGTTTTTGTCTATTCCTTTTTACAGGCTACGTTTGATTGCCTTCTGAAAACCTATGGTTTCCTCACACCTGAGTTTTGGAAGGAGACTCGCTTCACAAAATCCCCATTCCAAGAGCATACAGATCTATTGGCTAAACCCACTGCCAAGGCTCTAGTGTTGGAAGACGTCGAGAGAATTAACGCTTGAAAATCTTCATCTCGGCATGAAAATCTTCATCTCGGCATGGATACCGTACATGTTTCGACTCTAAGCACTCCTTAATATATTTTGCAGGTTCACCTGCTTACTCGTGACTATAGAATGTTACTTAATTTTGGTTCTTTAAGCTGTTTTTCTTTGTTCTTTTTTCCTTGAATCCAACTGCTGGGTCATTTTTGTTTGTGGATGGCGTCTCATATGATCTTAAGAACTACCATATCTGGTTATTCCTGTTATTTTTTAACCCCATAATTTGCGGTGAAACTTGGTTTTTAGGATTGAATAATTAATCGTATAGATGCTTTGAATGATTAAGGTGGAAATCTTTATTTTAAATCTCAAAATGTTATTTATTCCTGAGTATTTCATGTGATATCCTTCGATATTGTTGTTTTGCCAAATTTATTTTCAAATTTGGATCCAAAAAGCTATTAATTTTACAAATCAAAACTTGGAAAATTAATAACTTTTTAGATCCAAATTTGAAGTTAAAATTAAAGGTAATTATCGATTTGAACTCTGAACTATACACTTTTTTTCAATTCGCTCTATGTACTAAA